>JBBBDQ010000685.1:202500-322500 GCA_037127315.1 Ascarosepion bandense | reverse complement strand
CCTAAATAGGGAACAAGGGATGATCCTCTTCGCCTGTTCAACAGACGTGGGTGGAGTGTGAACCGGGCGATAGTTTAGTCTATCTACTCCAATTGGAAAAAATAAAAAGAGTGAAAAGATTGGAAGAGAGGAAGCCGGAAACCACGTCCTAAATAGGGAACAAGGGATGATCCTCTTCGCATGTTCAATAGACGTGGGTGGAGTGTGAACCGGGCGATAATTTAGTCTATCTACTCCAATTGGAAAAAATAAAAAGAGTGAAAAGATTGGAAAAGAAGAAGCCGGAAACCACGTCCTAAATAGGGAACAAGGGATGAGCCTCTTCGCCTGTTCAATAGACGTGGGTGGAGTATGAACCGGGCGATAGTTTAGTCTATATACACCAAAATTTCTTGGAAGTTCGAAATATATAGCAAGACAAACTGACCAGATATGGCAGCAATATTCAATGTAAGGATGAATGGAAGATTTATAAATGTAAGATGGATACTGACGAGAAAAAACTGTCTGGTACGACAGAATGAACTGACTATCCTAGCAGCAAATATAATAATTGATAGCGTATAATCACTCCAATTAACTCAGTGGAAAAATTGCGATCAAGATGGCGGAATATTTCTCTTCTTGATGTTAGAAAAGGCCGAGATTTCTTTTAATCATATCGTTCTCTGCAAGGTAGTCTACAGCAACTGGTGTGGAGTGGGTTACATAGGAAGAAAGTAACGAGAAAGGGTGACAGGTTACAGGGCGTGTCAGGAAGTGAGTAAGAGAAGTACTGCCAGTGGAGTGATAGCCTTCAAATACCTACCCATGCATCTTATATTCACAATGCTTCAATGAAATTACAAAACTCTCCTATATATATATATATATATATATATATATATATATATACTTCACCACCCCATGACATAATTATTGCAAGAAAATAATATGATAATACACAGTTAAAGAACAAACACGCGACAAGAGCTTTTATAACTTGTAGTAAAGTTTAATTGCTGGTAGAAATTATATATATATATATATATATATATATATATATATATATACTTCACCACCCCATGACATAATTATTGCAAGAAAATAATATGATAATACACAGTTAAAGAACAAACACGCGACAAGAGCTTTTATAACTTGTAGTAAAGTTTAATTGCTGGTAGAAATTATATATATATATATATATATATATATATATATATATATATATATATACTTCACCACCCCATGACATAATTATTGCAAGAAAATAATATGATAATACACAGTTAAAGAACAAACACGCGACAAGAGCTTTTATAACTTGTAGTAAAGTTTAATTGCTGGTAGAAATTATTTATATATATATATATATATATATATATATATATATATATATGTGTGTGTGTGTGTGTGTGTGTGTGATCATATAACTAAATTTGTCTTTGAAATTAAAAAATAAATTTAATTATATGATTATATTATGCTCTACAATATTTATTGTATTGTGCACTTTAATAAAAATTAAATGCTGGAGAACTCGGAATTGTAAAATTGTTGGTACTCTTCACCCTCAGGATTTTGCCTGATTAGTATCTCGATATAATGCATCGCAACATAAAAGCTCTTGCGTAGCGAAAAATGTGTTAATTATAAACTCCAATAAGCATATTACTATATATACATATATATATAATCTAAACTTATTTATAAATGGAACTTTGTCTGTATGTGTGTGTCTGTCTGTTTGTGTGTGTCCTGAACCGATTTTCTTGAAAATTTACATAGTTGTACTATAAGCGTCTGCGAGTGTTCTTAGATAGGTTTTGTGTCGAGATACCCCCGATAAATATCGAAAATCGATAACCGAAAAAATCGGGTTATAGAACAAGTGGTCCGATTTTAATTAAATTTGATATACTCATAGACAAAGACATAAGACACGATATTCAGAAGTTTCAAGGTTGCAGGTCTTACAATAGTGCAGAAAATCGATAATATATATATATATATATATATATATAAAAGGCAAGATGTTTGCGTGTGTGTCTGTCTATCTGTCTGTATGTCCTTTATACAAATCCACAATTTTTATCCGATTCTCACCAAACTTCACACAAATATTCTTTAGGCTGAGTCTGAGCTCCAGAACTATGGATTAGTTTTAAAGCTTTCATTACACCCGAGCAACGCCGGGCTATACTGGTAGTATATATATATATATATATATATATATCCTAGTGAATAAGGAACGAAAAAAATTTACAACGTTCAAAACATTAATTTAAAACAGTGCTCGATATACAACATTGAGCTGTGAATATTGGTTATAAATTCTGGTTTAAAACATGTACAGATTATTATCCACTACAAAGTGTACATTTTGTTTCGACATTGAAATGACAATGTCTCATCAGGTGGTTTGGAAAGTAATGGAAAATCTTTTTCTTATATTTGGCGTCATGTGTTTTATTCCTTCTATCGCCTTTTGCACGTCCATTTTATCTATTCTTTATTTTCTTTCTATCTTCACTCTTTTCTTTTTCCTTATATTTGTTCTTTCTTTCTTTCCCTTTTCTCTTTCTTTTTTTATCTACAACTTTCTCTTTCTTTCTTTCTTTCTTTCTTTCTTTGTATTGCCCTTTTCACATTCCTTCTGTCTATTCTCTATTTTCTTTCTATCCTCACTCTTTTCTTTTTCCTTATATTTGTTCTTTCTTTCTTTCCCTTTTCTCTTTCTTTTTTTATCTACAACTTTCTCTTTCTTTCTTTCTTTCTTCTTTCTTTGTATTGCCCTTTTCACATTCCTTCTGTCTATTCTCTATTTTTCAGTTCATCTTCTTTCTTCTTTTTTTCCTTACCGTCTTTTTTCTATTCTATCTCAAGTATTTTCTCTGTTGTTATGTTTATATCATCACACTTCTTTCATTGTTTCATTGTTTTCCTCTCTCTCTCTCTCTCTCTCTCTCTGTTTCTCTTTGTCTCTCTCTCTCTCTGTTTCTCTTTGTCTCTCTCTCTCTCTGTTTCTCTTTGTCTCTCTCTCTCTGTTTCTCTTTGTCTCTCTCTCTCTCTCTCTCTATATATATATATATATATATATATATATATATATATATATATTCCTTGCTGTTTTCTTTCTAAGCAATATGTTTACTGATTCATTCCACCGCCATTTTGAAAATGAATTCCCTATGTTCCCTGTTAACCGACAAATATTTTATGATTTGCCTTATAACTCATACGAATCCAATTTATAGTTCATTAAATTATAGTTAAAATCTTAAACGTTTTTATTCACTCCATTGTACGGTTGCTTTTTTTAATCGAAGTACTCTTCAACTGTGCGTTGTGGTACAGTGGATATCGGCTCGGAACGAGAAACCGGGGAGCAGAGTTCGAATTCCAGTTGAATCCATTGTATTCACTTACGCGCAAATACCCTTAGGAAAGGTATTAATCCGTCTCTTCCTTCCAGTTATGGGTTAAATAACAACAGGAAACCGATCCCCCACTAATTAATACATAATAATATAATACAAATATTTTCACGGCTTCTGCACTGACGAGCTTCTTCTCCTGGGTCCCTGACCACATGAATTTACTCATGCTACTAGTCTGACGCACATGCCGGGGAGCCGAGTTCGAATTCCAGTTGAATCCATTGTATTCACTTCCACGCAAATACCCTTGGGAAAGGTATTAATCTGTCTCTTCCTTCCAGTTATGGGTTAAATAGCAGGACAGACTGGGTTATATAGCCTTGGTCGGCAACCAGTCTACCGCAGAAAGCAATGGCAACCTACTGCGGGATAATTTTCTGCCCAGTCAGTTATGTCTCTTTCGAGACATGATCGCCCAAGCGTGTATCACGTATGGCACTTAACTGACTGACTCTTCAACTAAATGTATGTCAGTTTTAATCCGGCGAAATTAATTGTGGTTGTAATTGTTCCATCGCTATACAATCTTCGTGTGTCTGATATCTCGTTAGTCGGTCGCGTACAACTTATTTAAAAAAGAAACAAAAAATATACGGCATATTTACACTATTTACATTCTTCAGACTATTTATTGTCACATTCACAACGTTTCGATCGTTGACCACCTGGCTTCTTCAAAAGATATTTGTTTGAATTTTGAACGGAACCCAGAATAGTCAATCCATATTTTAGAGTTTTTGAAGATTGGTTCAATGACGTTTGTGTAGACGTTTACTCCATGTTTATTTTCATGTAATGGGTATGACATAATACATCAATATTCTCAGGTCGCTCAGGAAAGGCGCTGAAAATCTGTTCCGGCTCTTTCACCCAAACAAATATCGCCTGAAAAAGGCTAAAGCGTACAACGGCCGAAACGTTATGAATGTCATAATAAAGATGAAGACAACAGTCCCAAAAATGGAATTAGAAAACAAGACCTCATCTCAGAAATAAAGAGCGATGTCGAATGACTGAATATGACAATAAAGGTGGTGAGAACGGTTTAAACAATGGAAAAAAGGTGTAAATAGTAATAATAACTCATCTCAGATATATAGAGTCAGGTCCGCATTAGACATCCGATTGCTTAGGGTGAGGCCACCGAAGGGTAGAATCACGACTGGGGAAAAATAGACAGAGATTTTTTTTGGCCCGGCTATATGGCCGGGAATACCCACTATAAAATGACCATGTGTCACATCTGGCCTTGCGTGGGAAGGCTAATAAATACAGAAAAAGATCTTAGGCATTCGCCTGACTTTTCTATGACACTGTCAGCTCTCTGCCTTCAGGTAGCGGGCGCTCTCTGCTTCCGAGCAGAGAGCACAAACCCAGTCGTGGTTCCGCTGAAGGACAGAACCACGACTGGGGAAAAATAGACAGACATTTTTGGCCGGCTATATGGCCGGGAATACCCACTATAAAATGACCATGTGTCACATCTGGCCTTGCGTGGGAAGGCTAGTAAATACAGAAAGGCCTTAGACAAAGGCATTCACTTTTAGATAGTCGATTCCGCTCCAACCCGTGGTTTGCCTATATGTGTATTATTGTTAATTGTATCTTAGTACAATAAATCTGTATTTCTTATTCCTGGTGTGGATTTCCATTCTTCAACTGATCTTTTTATACTGTATTCTTTTTCGGGATATATCAAAGAGTAACTGGGGTAGAAAACTTAAACGTCTTAAAACCCAGATGCTTTCAATGTCAGTGAAGAAATAATTGAATATATACATATGTATCATTTGCTATGTCAGAAAGGTTATCGTGTGCCCTCGTGAAACGGTTTCAGAATTTTCATTCACTTAAACTTAGTGAAAAACTGACAAAGACGGGAATTATTTTTTTAAATAAAATGCACGTCAAACAAATGTAATTTTCTTAGATATACCCTAAAGTATAGTTATTTTATCTAATCTAATATAACTAGATAATCTATAATCTACCCCGTAGCATAAATTTATTGATTCTTCCATCTTCTGATAATTGATTTCTTTCGGTTAACAGATAGATCACTAACCAGGTCAAATACATATGCTTGACATGCATCGGATTTTTATAAAAAAGAAAAAACTTTACCGTGTTATTTTTTCTTACTATAAGTGAAAGAAATTCCTGTAACCGTTCTACGAGGACACATGACAAATTTTCAGACATACCAAATGATACATATGTATACATTCAATTCTTTCATTACTGATATGAAATCGTCTGGGTTTTAAGCCATTTCAATTTTCTACTCCACTTATCCATCCAATCAAATTCTTCCTATCCCTTATCACATGGCTTCCTATTTGTTCACTTCGACAAAGCAAACGAAAATCCCTCCACTTAAGTGTTTGGATATGGTAAAAATTGGGTTATTTTTAAGTATCTATATATGATGATTCCTAACAGAAAGATATTCCACTGTCTGATGAGGTGCTAATAAGATAGCACCGAAACAGAACGGATCTTGTATTGCAGTGAACTATGTCTTTATTATGAGCATGTAATAAAAAATATTAGCATATGTAATGCTCTACTGCCCAGTCAGTCATGTCTCTTTCGAGACATGATCGCCCAAGCGTGTTTCACGTATGGCACTTAACTGACTGACTGAACGGATCTTGTATTGCAGTGAACTATGTCTTTATTATGAGCTTGTAATAAAAAATATTAGCATATGTAATGCTCTACTGCCCAGTCCGTCATGTCTCTTTCGAGACATGATCGCCCAAGCGTGTTTCACGTATGGCACTTAACTGACTGACTGAACGGATCTTGTATTGCAGCGAACTGTCTTTATTATGAGCTTGTAATAAAAAATATTAGCATATGTAATGCTCTACTGCCCAGTCAGTCATGTCTCGAAAGAGACATGATCGCCCAAGCGTGTTTCACGTATGGCACTTAACTGACTGACTGAATGCTCTACTAAGTATCTAGCACTCATCTAACCTTATTTATAAATGAAACTTTGTCTGTGTGTGTGTCTGTGTGTGTGTATCCGTTACCTATAGACTCTGAAACGGCTGAACAGATTTTCTTGAAACTTTACACAGCTATACTATAAGCATCTGTGAGTGTTTTTAGCTAGTTTTTTGTCGAGGTACCCCCGATAAATATCGAAAATCGACAATCGAAAAAATCTGGTTATAGAATGAGTGGTCCGATTTTAATCAAATTTGATACACTCCTACACAAAGATATAAGAAACGATATTCAGATGTTTTAAGGTTGCAGTTCTTACAATAATGCAGAAAATCGATAATATATATATATATATATATATATATATATATGTCAAGACGTTTGTGTGTGTGTCTGTTTATCTACCTGTATATCTGTATATTTTTCTGCCCTTTTATTTTAGTTTTTGCTTCGGGTTTGGCTCTAAGTAGGTATAATTGTAGTTCTTAGTCTCAGCCATAATAACATTTACTCAGAGGACTTATTTAACCTTCAAAATTCAGTTTACGACGAAAAAAACTTATTTGATATCGATACCAGGAAATCAAAATTTGACTTATATCCATTCATTTTTCTTTCAGTCTACGGTTTCGCTTTAACTTGAAACAACTATTGCTTTTAGTCTTTCGTGCCGACGCCCAAAGAGTCTGAGCTCCAGGACCATGGATTAGTTTTAAAGCGTTCATTACACCCGAGCAATGTTTAAAATATACAGGAATAGCATAAATTACATCATGCGTAAAACGGTTTCCCAGAGCTTGACAATACCGAAAATATAAATATTGTTTATTTGATACGTATTACAATTTATTTATAAATATTTCAAAATGTGTATTAAATATTTTAAATGCGTATAAATAAATATGTGTTGTGTCTGCAATGGATATCGGCTGTGCACGAGAAATCGGATAATCGAATTCGAATTCCAATTGAATTCGTTGCATTCACTTACGCAGAAAGATCCTCTGGAAAGATATTAACCCATCTCTTACCTCTTTAATTGCAGGACAGCTTGGGTTCTATAGCCTTGATTGCCAACCAGTCTACAGCAGAAAGTCATGCTAGCCTCATGCGGGAAAATCTTCTGCCCAGTCAGTCATGTCTCTTTCAAGATATGATCAGCCAAGCGTATGTCTCACGTGAGGCTCTTAATTGACTGATAAATAATTATATCGTAATTAGGCAAATAAAACAAACCCGGTAAGACAAATGAACTCTCCAAGACGCGCTAAATACAGACCCCAAAGAACGGAATTAGATTGATGAGCGACAAAAGGCGTTTGAAAAAAAAAATCAACAAAATACCAAGGACAGATTTATCTTTATTAGCACGCTAAAATCCGAAAGAAGAAATAACATTGGCTTCAGTTGCTTGTAACTATGGTATAGGAGCAGTAATTCTACATAATGATGACGGTAACACAAAAGCTGTCGCACAAGCTTCGCGTTCGCTACTACCGACAGAAAAAAAAAACTACTCGAAAATGAGGCGTTAACATTATTTGCATTGAAAAATTCCACAATTTATATACAGAAAGAATTTTCTTTTACAAACAGACCAAAGACCTTTATTTTCGATTTTTGGTTCGAAAAAAAATAATTTCTAAAGTACCATCTTATTAAATTACGCTTTTAAGATGGAATTTTGAACCTTTTGAGGATACTGTGATTGCAGCATAAAAATCAAATATAAATTAAAATAAATTTTGCAACGTAGTACGTTAACTACCAGTATGATTCGGAGTAAATAACAAACCTCCTATACCAAAATTGAATTAGGCAATAGGCCTTGATTAAAGAGACCCCCAAAAATTCACTTTTTGAGTAGAGTTAAAATCACTCGTGGATGTGCGTTGTGGTGCATTGGCGCAGTGGTACGGAACGAGAACTCGGGGAGCCTAGTTCAAATTCCAGTTGAATTCCTCGCATTCACTTACGCGCAAATAACCTTGGGAAAAGTATTAATCAGTTTCTTCCCTCCAGTTATGGATTAAATAAGAGAACAGATTGGGTTCTATAGCCTTGGCTGGCAATCAGTCTACAGCAGAAAGTAATGGCAACCTACTGCGGGGAAAATCTTCTACCCAGTCAGTCATGTCTCTTTCAAAGCGTGTATCACGTATGGCATTTAACTGCCTGACTGAATATAATAGTTGGAAACATGATTAAGGCTTGTACTGGGCATAAAGTGGGAATTCGCTTTTCTATTGTTATGAAGTAATAAACTGATCCCCGATAATTGTCGGATTTTAATGAAACTATGAGTACTCATTCACAAATGAAGGAAATTATTGTAGAACTTATTATTTTTATAAAAATCTTTATAAAAATGTTGACAAAAAACACAGGACAAATTATTTTTAATTACAAAAAAACACATTTTCTCTTTCAAAATCTATCGCAATAAAGTAGCTTCTATGGACGTTACTTTTATAGATATTTTAATAAAATTACACTCTGTGTTATCGTTATTTTATTATTCAATACCTTTATGTTTGAAGACGTTACTATCATTTGTAGTATGACAAAGTAAAATTTTTTCCAGGAAATCATAATTATCCTTCCGTGGAAATTCCACGGGTTCCGCTAGTTAATCATTAATCTTAGAAAGCGATTTATACTGCCGATGGTTTGAATAATTCTGAAAGGAATTGTTGTCATGCAGCACACTCATATGAAGGTCTCGATATTTTCACGAGACTATTCAGGAATATTCAAGACTCGAGACCGACAGAGTTTATTCGCTCGAAGACATTCACTAATCTTAGAATTCGGTTCTATACAGCTGATGCTTTAAATAGTTCTGAACGGGTTTAGCGCCATGCAGGGTATCCATATGAAAACCTCGATTTGACAAGACCACTCAAGTTTAGGCCTTTAGATCAAGATGTTTAACTATCACGTAGCCATTTATTTTTGTTTTATCTTTTAAACTTGTTTAAACAAATGGTGATTTTCTAAGCGCATCTTAGATGTGGCACAAAGCCGAAAGTATTTCAGAATAAAAAAATGTTCTCTTTCAGAATCTCTCACAAAATAGCGTACATTATTTTGGTTATGGTCTGTGCATAGGCCGCTTAATATAAGATTACAGTAAAGTATCTTATATGGACATTACTTTTATAGATATTTTAATAAAATTACACTCTGTGTTATCGTTATTTTATTATCCAATACCTTTATGTTTGAAGACGTTACTATCATTCGTAGTATGACAAAGTAAATTTTTTTCCAGGAAATCATAATTATACTTCCGTGGAAATTCCACGGGTTCCGCTAGTAATATAAGATTACAGTAAAGAAGCTTCTATGGACATTACTTTTATAGATATTTTAATAAAATTACACTCTGTGTTATCGTTATTTTATTATCCAATACCTTTATGTTTGAAGACGTTACTATCATTTGTAGTATGACAAAGTAAATTTTTTTCCAGGAAATCATAATTATACTTCCGTGGAAATTCCACGGGTTCTACTAGTTATAAATAATTTCGTATCTCAGTTAGTGGGGCTAAGAATAATCAGACAGTATATAATTCTTAAGGGTAAGACATACCAAAGGGTAACCGTCAGAGTTGATACTTACAGACACAGGTTTTAACGCAGCAGTCTCTTAATTTTTCTATAGCAACTACGATTTTGAATCTCGTGTAAACAGGACATGTGTTTTCTTGTTTGGATTTTGTGCAAACTGCACATTTTTCTACTGAAAGGACCTAAGTGCCAACCAGGTTCGTGTCAGTTATATGTAACCGTTTTTTTTTATGTCTATATTTCTAAGATGATGTCAGTCAGTTAAGTGATACACGCTTAGGCGATCATGCCCCGAAAGTGATATGACTGACTGGGAAGAAGATTTTCGTGGTGTAAGTTGTTGTTACTTTCTGTGGTAGACTGACTGCCAACCACGGCTATAGAACCCAATCTGTTTTACTATTTCACCCATAGAAACGATGGTTTAATATATTTCCTAATGGCATTTTTGCGTAAATCATTGCAACAAATTCAACTAGAATTTGAACTCGGCTCTCTGACTTCTCGTTCCGAGCCGATATTCTCTGGACTACAACATTGTAATTATTTACACTATGTATATTGTTCGGAATATTTTCCTCGTCTTCATTACCATATACGCCTTCACAGGTGTAATGGGGGAAAGGGAGATTACTCCCACCTGTAGGCACAGAGAAAATCATTTAAAATTCGAAAACTTATGGAATCAGCGCATATGCAGACCACAAAAAAGTTCAAGGTTTGAAACAATATGCACAGAGAAAATCATTTAAAATTCGAAAACTTATGGAATCAGCGCATATGAGGACCAAAAGAAAGTTCAAAGTTTGAAACAATAGGCACAGAGAAAATCATTTAAAATTCGAAAACTTATGAAATCAGTGCATATGCAGACCACAAAAATGTTCAAAATTTGAAACAATAGGCACAGAGAAAATCACTTAAAATTCGAAAACTTATGGAATCAGTGCATATGCAGACCACAAAAATGTTCAAGGTTTGAAACAATAGGCACAGAGTAAATCATATAAAATTCGAAAACTTATGGAATCAGTGCATATGCAGACCACAAAAATGTTCAAGACTAGACATGAATATAATATGTGAAGTACTTATAAATAATAAAACAATAAAAATTGTAATATTGTCGTGGATCTTCGTTTCCAATTTGTTGTAGAATTGTGTCGAAACTTCGCCTCAAATTTGTGCCGGAAGTAAGACACAGAACAAGAAGGTAGGTTTAAAACAGTGTATTAGTATAAAAAGAAACAAGAAATTCAAAGAGATGTTAATAATAATTAATATGAAAATAATTAAGTCCAAAAGTATTATTACGCTGCCTGACTAGTAGCTGTCGTTTACTGCTCTCGTTAACTGCTGTACTTGACTGCTCGTAACTTCTAGTTACTAATTGCTCCTAACTGCTCTTGTTATTGCCCCGAACTCCTCTTCACTGCTCCTTAAAGGTCACGCAGGTATAAAACAAGAATAAAAGTTAATTTCTTGTAGGAGGGTAACGTAACAAATATGAACTCTGGTAAAACTGATCACTGAGTCATTAGTCCCCAAAATTCATATACTGATGTCTTCAAGGAAACATGATTCGTTGATAAAATCGTTGATTGATGTAATTCAGTGAATTGAACCAGGGAGTTCAATACATAGTAAATTGTTGTGGATTCCGGTTGAGAAACCACACAAAATAATAAATAAGAAAAACAAGTATGGAGATAGAAAATGTAAGTTACATTAAACAAAAATATACAACTGGAACACGGGTTAGTCAATTCAGATATACTATTAGTAGAAATCAATATATACAGTCTTGCAGTGAAATAGTATGTCTAGGCAATGAGTCTATATCCAAAACAACTCCAACTTACTCTGCACCAACTTACGGATCAACTACTCTACAACTACTCAACTCCTCGTTCTCTCTACATGCAGGATTATATTGTAGTACCCCCTTGCTAGAGGTCAGAAATAATACTACCTAAGCATATTAACTTTGTCTTCTTCTCCCTCCTCTTCTCCAGGTGCTTCCACCTAGGTCACGAACTACTATCCCAGAAATCCCTTCATCTCTCACTCCCTCTCTTTCTCTCTCTCTCTGGCCCATCCCTACTGACCAACAACTAGTAGCAGTTCATTTTTTTTTAATTCCTCAAAAGTTTTCACACCAGCCACACGTGCCACTCCCGCCAGCGGACATTTTAGCCAGCCACGAGGGACTCACATAAGAATGTAAACGAAGTTAAATAAAGTTTGTTTTAACAGGTTAATATTTGTATCTCTTAATTATTATCTAAAACATATTAGGTACAAATATTACATTATGTACACATCAGGAGAGTCCATTATTCCATAAAAAGAGGAGATACCACAATATAAAAAAAAATCTGAGACTGAAATATCCTAGGCATGTAATGTGGAACTAGAAAAATCTACCCCCATTGGACGAGATAAGTGAGTGTACAACGGTCGACACTTTCTGAATATGGCAATAAACATATGAACAATAATCCAAAAAATATAGTGAAAATATATAACCTTTTTCTTTAATAACATTAATCAATTTATCCAACGAATTTCATAAGGCTAATAAGATTATGGAAGGGAAAAAGAATAAAAACATTTTGGAAGGGACTGTTAACCAAATCGTAAACAGATAAAAAAGGAAAAACTTCTATGCCTGTTCAAAAGACTGGGGAGGAGTGTAAACCGGACGATAGGCGAACCTCTCTACTTTTAATAGATTTATTACTAGAAGTAGAAAATCATGGATTGTGTCACGCTTCTCTATAACTTTCACCGAAGGATCCTGAATTTTTTAACATTATTCCGAGAAAACGTTTGTATACTGATGTTTGACCCAAAATTTCTGAATGCATCTGACGCCATGCATCTCATTCATATGATTTTTTTTTACCTCTCTATAGTATGCAACTGACACCGGGAACCTACCACACGCGTGCCACACAAGCCACGCCGAGCAATTTCAGATGGTACGATTTGTAGAGATAAGAAAGTCTCTGGAACACGAATGGTCTACTCCTATTTTCAAATGTTGGACTCCCCACCGGAGATCTTTCATCTGTTTGCAGAAAATATCTTCTGATCTTCTTTCAGTTTTTGGTTAGACTTATTCCCGTGAATAAATTTTCTCTAACATGAAAGCAGTACGTTCCCACGAAGTTGCTTAACACCTGAAAATTTAGAAAATTGTGTAAACCTCAAAGTAACAATGTATGTTGCTGGTATTCAGCAATTGGCTAAAATCATGCAAAGGCAAGAATCTCATTAATAATTAAGAATTTTATTAATGTGGTTTACATATTATTGCATATATTACTATATCTAAACTTATTTATAAATGGAACTTTGTCTGTGTGTGTGTATAGACTGCGAAACGGCTAAACTGATTTTCTTGAAATTTTACACATTTGTACTATAAGCGTCTGCGAGTGTTCTTAGCTAGGTTTTGTGTCGAGGTACCCCTGATAAATATCGAAAATACATAATAGAAAAATCGGGTTATAGAAGGAGTGGTCCGATTTTAATCAAATTTGATACACTCATAGACATAAGAAACGATATTCAGAAGGTTCAAGGTTGCCGTTCTTACAACAGTGCAAAAAATCGATAATATATATATATATATATATATATATATATATATATATATAAGGTAAGATGTTTGTGTGTGTGTTTGTTCATTTGCCTGTATGTCTGTATTATTTCAGCCCTTTTATTTTAGTTTTTGCTTCGGGTTTGGCTCTAAGTAGGTATAATTGTCGTTCTTAGTCTCAGCCATGATATCATTTACTCAGAGGACTTATTTAGCCTTCAAAATTCAGTTTACGACGAAAAAAACTTATTTGATATTGATACCAGGAAATCAAAATTTGACTTACATCCATTTATTTTTCTTTCAATCTACGGTTTCGCTTTAAGTGGAAACAACTATTGCTTTTTAGTCTTTCGTGCCAACGTCCAAAGAGTCTGAGCTCCAGGACCATGGATTAGTTTTAAAGCTTTCATCACACCCGAGAAACACCGGGCTATACTGGTAATAATAATAATAATAATAATAATAATAATAATAATAATAAAATTAAATCGTTTATCCTTTAAATCATATCATTACGCCGTATAAAGATTCACTTTCAAATACCTAGTGCTCACTGTACGCATTTACTCATACAAAGAGCCACTTAAAACTTTGGGGAATTTGGCTATCTGACCGTGCATAGAATTCTGTTGCCACATCTGGTTAGACGGGTTAGACGATATGCTGTTCATCTCAGTGTTCTCGACAGGCTCCAAAGAAGAATATGTAATGTGTTAGGTCCCGACCTGTCAGCTCTACTCCGGCCAATTTCTCACCGGCGGGATGTGGCTTCTCTCTGTCTCTTCTACAAATATTTTCCTGGCTTCTGCTCCGACGAACTTAGGTGACTGGTGCCCCACTACAAGAATTTACTCGAGCAACCAGACTGGCAACAAGGTCCAGCCCGTTTACAGCTAGATTAACCAAATGCAGCCGACAATTCTACTCCATCAGCTTTTTTTCTCGCCTGTGGAACTTTCTTCCTTATACTTGCTTTCCTTACGGCTACAACCTCCAGCAATTTAAATGCAATGTCAATTCCCATCTCGTATCCATTTAACTTCAGTTCTTTCTACATCATCCCATATATCATGTTCGTTTTTTTCACTCTACCTTCACAAATCTCTTCACACCTGTCTTCCCATCCTTCTCTTGCCCTTTCTCGGACACCCCCTGTAACTGATCCGTCTTTCTCTTCACTCTCCTCCTGGCTAAACCTTTAATTCTCTTATGTAGCCCCCTGCGATTCAGTGCGGTACCGCCTTGCTTGAGGGGAAGTGATTAAAAAAATGTCACACTGAACGTTAAAACACCAGTTCTTTTCCAATCACCAAAGTTGTTTTAGAAGTAATTTTAACACATGCCGAGTTGAGATAAATCCTTTCCAATTTTAGTTGTTATTAAAGTTTTGGGTAAAATAAAAAATGTTGATTTGTTGAGATTGTCCCCTTCTTTTTAAAATATATTATGAGATTTTTATTTCGTGCTGAATTTAAAATAATTCGGCTATTGGAGAGTTTAAAAGTATTTTCAATGTAAATTTCAAACGTAAAACTCCCAGACCCCGCTCTCCTTCGTGTGCATGTGTTGTCGTATGAATGTAAAATTAAGTTTAGTCCGATGAAATCTTAGTCACAAGAAAACAAATTTTAAAATTAAAATTATGGGCACTACCATTACGGCGAGCAAAAGTTATAGTTGTCATAAAAATACAAAGGAGAAACCACAAGGAAGCTTAATAAAAGATTATAAAAATACAATAGAGATATTTTGCAAAACAATACATCTAATGTATTGAGCGGCCATTGTAACAGGACAGACCACAATGTAGCATAAAAAAGCTACTATGATCAAATGAGAAAGCAATTAACTACAATGAACCTTTTTAGAGAGTGTTTTGATTACAAGGTCATCCAGAGAAAATCTGAGCCATAGCACTTACAACATTTTACTCTTCCCTCTGTCTCTTCTATAAATACTTTCATAGCTTCTGCTCCAACGAACTTAAGTTACTGGTACCTCTGCAACAGGTGTTTACTCGTGCAACCAGATTGGCAACTGGGTCCCACCCATTCGCAGTGAGATCAACCAAATGCAGACGACAATTCTACTCCTTCAGCTTCTTTTCTCGCACTTCACGCCTGTGAAACTCCCTTCCATATTCTTGCTTTCCTGACGGCTACAACCTCCAGGAATTTAAATGCAGTGTCAATACTCATCTTTTAACCACTTGACTCTAGTTCTTTCACCACCCCGTATATCCTTTCCTTTCTCTCCACCTTTGCAACTGTCATCACACCTGTATTCCCATCCTTCTCTTGCTCCTTTCTAACTGGTTCATCTTTCTCTTCACTCTCTTCTAATTAATCTTTTTACTCTTATGTAGCTCCCTGCACATCAGTGGCATTACTGCCTTGCTCGGGGTGATATGATAAAGGAGATACAGTAACGTGATAGGTACCGACTTGGCGGCTCGACTACAGCCACTTACCCACCGACGGGATGTGGCTTCCCTCTGTCTGTTCTATGAATACTTTTATGGCTTCTACTCCAACAAACTTAAGTCACTGGTGCCCCTGGAACAGGTGTTTACTCGTGCAACCTGACTGGCAACTGGGTCTCACACATTCATAGTTAGATCAACCAAATGCAAACGACAATTCTACTACAGCAGCTTCTTTTCTTGCAATTCCTGCCTGTGGAACTTTCTTCCATATTCTTGCTTTCCTGACGGTTACAACCTCCAGGAATTTAAATGCAATGTCAATACTCATCTCTTAACCTCTTGACTCTAGTTCTTTCTACACCGCCCTGTATATCCTTTCCTTTCTCTCCACCTTTGCAACTGTCATCACACCTGTATTTCCATCCTTAACTGGTCTTTTTTTCTCACTGGTTCGTCTTTTTCTTCACTCTCTTCACTCTCTCCTATCTAATCTTTATACTCTTATGTAGCCCCTAATCTTTTTACTCTTATATAGTCCCCTGCACATCAGTGGAGTTACCGCCTTGCTCGGGGTGATACGATTAAAAAAAACTTCTTGGTAGATCTTCTATCATCAGTCTGGGATTTCGGCTAACAAAAGTGATGGAGATAAAAAGTTGAAGAATGTAAATGAAATCGATTATTCGTAAAAAAATAATGTGATTTAAATTTTAAATTCTCAGCTTCTCTCGGACTTGGGCGAGTGAACCCACATAACAAACTTAATCCTCTTAAATCTTAAGGGAAGAATTTCTTTTTGTCATACATTTTTCCTCAATACTGGTTTTGATATACATGGCTGTAGGCCGAGAAGGAATGGTGGTAGTGAGTTTTTGTTCAATTGAGTGTATAGTGGCATACATACATACATACATATATATATATATATATATATATATATATATATATATATAATGTAGAACACTTGGTATATTATCCAGGTAAATTACGATAGAGACGAACTCAAAAGAACTTAATGTTAAATTCATTTATTTAATTTAACAGAGTAATATAATTTAGAAAGTTTTTTTGATATACTATAATTTCAATGGGTAATACATATTTCACCGCACAATGATGACATTGCAGCTCGTCAGACCCAAATGGTACAACAGCTGATCTTCAAAATATCCCCCACCCAATTTTTTTTTACACAGGAACTCGCATGTTCATATTTAGAATACACATTTGTGAGCGTTTGTGTAAAACAAATATCATCACAAAAAATGAACCTGTCTAATTTTCTCTGTATAACTCCACACTGTTAATAATAATTTAAATGTTCTATGTTTACTGAACATTAAATGTTTATCCTTTGATAATGGCTTATGTAAGCCGAAAGCTCAAAAAAATCAACAATTATTGCGATTTCTTGTCTTTCGATGACAACACTATCAAGCTAATCAGATCATATGAACCGATCTTACATAAAATAAATAGACAGAACTTGTCTATATTATTCAATGAAACCTTTATTAATATATATATATATTACACTACTTTAAAAATAAGGAATTTTAAAACTGTCTCAAGAGCCGTTTCCTCGTACATCGCATCAGGAGAAAATCGTTGGAATTATGAATCAAACGAAAAAAAAAACGCCAACGAAAATGCAGAGCAAAAAAAAAAAAAAAGACGAGGGGAAACATGCTAAAATAAATATACATATAGATCTATATATACTTGTAACGAGTGTAAATAATTATCGAGGTACAGTTAAAACATCCCCCAACAAATGAAGAGACTTAACGAAATCCTTCTCCAGGCAAAGAAAAGGCTTCCGTAAAAGATATACAGACTGATTCCAAAATCTTTAAATGATTATTGGAACCAGCTAAATGTAAAAGTTTGAACCACTCTTTACTATACGACTTGGCACACTCACACACACACACGTTTACATGGTATATCACACGCTAAAAGTCTGCCTTCTTCTATCGAGCGCCCATAACTCAGAGATAGAATCACCTACTGATGACAATTTGGTCGGGTTTCAATTCTGGCTAAAATGTATACGAAACGGCCGTCCAGTGCTTTCTGCATTCTATTGAGGTCGAATATAAAGCTCGATGATTTACTTAATAATTGTTCAAATCCTCCTCCTACTTCTTGAATAATATCTCTGTGCTTCAACCACGAAACACGCTATGAGTGTAGCGGCTTGGTTGCGGAAGTCGTTGCTTGGGGAGGCACTATCCTATGGGCAAAGGAGCTTGGATTAGTTCCACCACGGAATTCATGAGGAGCGGCGCACTTCATCTAACTTAATTAGTTACATCTTCGTCACCCGGGCCCGTGGTACAGTTGGTAAGACATCAGCTTAATAACCAAGACTGTCTGGGTTCGATTCCTGGTAGTAGATGCGCATTGCTGATGAGTCCCAAATATAGGACGAAACAGCTGTCCAGTGCTTTCTGAGGTCGAATATATAGCTCGATGATTTACTTAATTATATATACTTTAGAACGTACAAACTACAAAATTGTACATTTAGTTTCGACATCGAAAGAATAATGTCTACATCAGGTAGTTAATAATAATGGTAATAAACGTCATTTAAAAAATGTATGAAAATCCACTTCCTTTCATTATTAGAAAAATTTTCGTACGAGGTAAATAGGATTTGTTTTCTCATCCTATCCTCTTTACTTTGTGCAATATATATATATATATATATATATATATATATATATGTATAGTCATCCGCAGACAGATCTGTTTCGCTGTATCACAGTTCCTCTTTACGGTTAGATATCCGATTACTTTTTAGCCAGAATTGAAACCCGACCAAATTGTCATCAGTAGATGATTCTACCTCTGAGTTATGGGTGCTCGATAGAAGAAGGCAGACTTTTAGCGTGTGATATACCATGTAAACGTGTGCGTGTGAGTGTGTTTGTGCGCGTATATAAGCGTAAATAAGGATTTAATATAAGTAGCATACATTGATAAATACAAAATAATTTTATACTATAGTGGAAAAGTGTAAAAAGATGCATTATCAACCCGATCGTGACGCCGCCATCTACTGTGTTCAACATTTATAAAGGCGCACCGATCTGAAGCTAACTGTCAACAAAACGTCCATATCCAAATACAAATTAACCTAACCCTTCAATTTCAGGTGTGATCGAAGCTGTTCTAAAAAGTTTTATCTTTGTAACTGGAGAGGGAAACTATGATATCGCTTGGGTTTCTGAACATTGCACAGCATGCAAATCATGGAAATATCAAGACAACACTCTTTGCCGGCCGCGCTGGATATCCTTTATCAGATTATGAACATGTAGCATCAAAAGAAGGAAGCAGCCTGCAAGATTTCATTTCAGCGGTTAGTTCTGGATATGACGATGAACTAAATCCGGTAGCAAGACCTCTGATCCGGAAATTGAAGTGTTTGAGGAGCGTGGAACCACCTCTTCTTTGCTGTTGTTCTGAGGTTCACCCTGTCCTGGGGTGGTAGTACTAGGGCAAAAATTGAACACAGCGGACGAAGGTTTCTCATAAATTATTATGATTTATGGGCGCTCGATAGAAGAAGGCAGACTTTTAGCGTGTGATATACCATGTAAACATGTGTGTGTGTCTGTGTGTGTGTGTGTGAGTGAGTGTGTGTGTGTGTGTGTGTGTGTGCGCGTATATAAGCGTAAATAAAAATTTAATATAAGTAGCCACTGAGAGGGATATATATATATATATATATATATATCTATTTTAATCCTGGGTAAAAAAACAATCGGAGTCTAACCATACTGATGAGCTGTGATACGGCGAAACAGATCTGTCTGCGGATAACAATATCAATATATCAATAGAGAGAGAGAGAGAGAGAGAGGGGGGGGGAGAGGGACAGAGAGAAACCTCTTAGTCCTTATTAGGTCATCTACCTAGGGAAAGGTAATCTCTGATGCAACACCTGCACTACAAGAGCAGTCGATGACGTTGATGTCCTCTTCTTTCAAATTCCTAAGTTTGATATGAAAATAAATTCGGCAGTAAAACATTTGATCCAAAACCGTCTCAGTGTGTCTTCTTCTTCTTCTATATTCCTTGTCCCTTCAGGACGTAGGCGATCATGGCCTTTCACGTTTCCCTATCCCTGGTGACTCTGAGCACGCTTTCTCCTGTTACACCACCCAAACCCCGCTTTGCCATCCGCTAGCTCAAACCCATAAATCTAGAATATAAATGTATAGAAAATAACATGGCCACAAAATGAGAGATCAGTTTATATATTGATTATAATATAGAATTGATCTCCAATTTTATATCTACATTATAATTTCTTATACATATAGTTGACATATATATTCTTCTTTTATGTGCCCTGTCCTTTGAGGACGTGGGCGATCATGGCTTTCTACATCTCTCTATCCGTGGTGGCTCTTACTGTCGTTGTCCTTTCTCTGGCCGGATTCTGCTACGGCGCTTTGACCATCAGAATCCGGCCGATGAGTTTTCTTTTGTGGCTCGTTAAGGTGATTGTTCGGTGTAGTTCACTGGCTTCTTAAGTACTGCGATGAAATTTGATCTGCTTAGCTCCTCCGGTATTTCACCGCTGTTTTTTTATGTATTGAGGATTTGCTATTGTTTAGCACCCGTTTGCATAACCGCCAATAGTCCTTGGAGCCGAACCTGCGGTCAGCTATGTGATGTCGCATTCTCTCAGCAAACAACCCTTTGGCGTCAGTCAGGATTCTCCTGCTCTCATTACGAGCAGACGTGAATAAGCTGTCTCCGGAATAGTCGGAAATAATGATTCCTGTGGGCAATGACGGCCGAACAGGCAGGAGAGAACCACGGAGAGGAATGAGGTTTTAGACAATACTTCCTGGTAGGTATGAAGGCATCAATGCCAGCTTTCACCCAAGGGACGTCGCAGAGGAAATCGCGAAAGACGTCCCAGTCAGCTTTATGGTAGCAGTAGGAGGTCCTATAGGTAGGAGGCTCCTGAGGGGAGTGAGAGTGGAAAGAAATATTGAGAGAGACAGCAGCATGGTTGGAGTTGCCGAGAGGGCAAAGCTGCAAGATTTGACAGGCGTCAGGTGCAGAGGTAAAACATATATCTATTAGCGAAGAGTGTCCAGAGGGAGTGCTTGGAAAGCGAGTGGGGAAGTCCACCACTTGCGTAAGGGACTGAGAAATAGCGAAGTTCATGGCGTGGACACCCGCTAGATCAGTAACAGAGTCTTTAAGACACTCAGAGTGATGGGCGTTAAGATCTCTGAATACAAATATGTGAGCAAATGGGTGGTAGGAAATAGCATTATCTATGTTGTCAGCAATGCTATCTAGAAGGGATCAGTCAGGAGAGGAGGGAGAACGGTAAAGAAAGAAAAAGTAACTAACCGAACTGAGGAGAGACAGACGGAGACATACATATTGGTTGTCAGTAGATTCGAGTGAAGTCACCCAAGCTATAGGGAGGTGTTCACTAACTTAGACCACAGCCCATGCATGTGGACAGTGAAATCCTTCCTTAAGAGGGGGAGATAACCAGGGATGAAGAAGTCAGAGGAGGGAATTGAAGAGTTGAGGATAGTCTCACAGAGCGCTAGGATGTCCGGGGACTTTTCGTGGAGGAAAGCTTCTACGCTAGGAAAGTTAGTACGAATGCTCCGGATATTAGTAAAAGAAAAGTTAAGGGATTTTGGTGGTTTGATCTGGGCTGGTTTAGGATATTTTCTGATTTTTTTTGTCATGTTATGTTTTGTTAATAGGGAGGGACCTAGAGTAGAGGATACAGGCGGTCATTATCCACGATCTGTGCTGGGAGGGAAACTGGCTCGGGCTGCAACAAAGTGTGGCCCACCGAAAGCGCTTGCAGGGACACCTATCCATGCGCGACATGGCGCTACAAGAACCCCGATATTATACAACTGCTGATCAGAGCAGCCGCTCTTGAGGCTACGCAAGAGTTAGGGCTCCTAGACTTCGTTTATTATTTCTGTGATCCTGTCTACGCCAAATCCGTGTAAGAACGTCAGCATCTGTATTACAATACTGTCGATTGCAGCTGCTTCGTTTCTAGTTCAATTTTGCCATTGTCGATTCTACTTCGACTTTCTGGTATGTCCATATTTTTGTGTATTGCTGGTCGCTCTCTCCTGTCGTCGAAGAGATCTACGATATATTCATTCTATCTCTGAATTATGTTTTTCTTTTAACCCTCTAGGGCCATTCGTATCATATTTGATACAATATTTCCCTATAAGGAAACATTTGGTATTTCCCTATAAGGAAACATTTGGTATTCATTGACTGAGCAGTCAGTACTGCTTTCATTTGAAATTTATAAAATATTTCTCTTAAAAAATTTTTCAGGAAAACATTTCTTTCAAGGCTTGTTTTCATACTGTATCAAATATGATACGAATGGCCCTAGAGGGTTAATCTCAGTCTGTTTATCTATCTATCTATCTATCTATCTATTAACCCTCTAGGGCCATTCGTATCATATTTGATACAGTATTATTCCTATAAGGAAACATTTGGTATTCATTGACTGAGCAGTCAGTACTGCTTTCATTTGAAATTTATAAAATATTTCTCTTAAAAAATTTTTCAGGAAAACATTTCTTTCAAGGCTTGTTTTCATACTGTATCAAATATGATACGAATGGCCCTAGAGGGTTAATCTCAGTCTGTTTATCTATCTATCTATCTATTAACCCTCTAGGGCCATTCGTATCATATTTGATACAGTATTTCCCTATAAGGAAACATTTGGTATTTCCCTATAAGGAAACATTTGGTATTCATTGACTGAGCAGTCAGTACTGCTTTCATTTGAAATTTATAAAATATTTCTCTTAAAAAATTTTTCAGGAAAACATTTCTTTCAAGGCTTGTTTTCATACTGTATCAAATATGATACGAATGGCCCTAGAGGGTTAATCTCAGTCTGTTTATCTATCTATCTATCTATTAACCCTCTAGGGCCATTCGTATCATATTTGATACAGTATTTCCCTATAAGGAAACATTTGGTATTTCCCTATAAGGAAACATTTGGTATTCATTTACTGAGCAGTCAGTACTGCTTTCATTTGAAATTTATAAAATATTTCTCTTAAAAAATTTTTCAGGAAAACATTTCTTTCAAGGCTTGTTTTCATACTGTATCAAATATGATACGAATGGCCCTAGAGGGTTAAGGCTTCTACTGGGCATAAAGTGGGGGATCAGTTCTATATTGTTATGAAGTAATAAACAGATCCCCCACTAATATGATACGAATGGCCCTAGAGGGTTAAGTACGAGTGTTCTGTCCTTTGCTTTTATACATCCTGTTCCTGAGCAGGTTTTTTGTCCTGTTAGTTCCTTTATTTATTTTTTTATGCATATCTTCTTTGTTTATCGTGATCAGTCTCTCTGCTTTGGCACATTTTTTTCGTTGAGCCATCTTTCTTTACCCTTCTGCATTTACTTCTTATTTCCTTGTGTAGTTTCCTGTATTCCGTCCGATGTCTTGGAATCGTTTTCTGTTTCTTTTTCATCATATCAAAAATCTCTGCGATGTCCATTTATTTTTTTCTTTTGGCTTTTTCTTTTGGGATGAGGTCGCTTGCTGATGTCACTAGAGCTTCTCTGTAGTCATATACAATGTCAATCGCTATCTACTGTCCCCCGATTACATTTTCTACTTTCCATTAATTAATAATGTTTCTAATTTTTCCACACCTTGTGTCTGAGTAGCTTTCCTGCCTTGCAGGGGTCATATGGATTTTAAAAAGTATTTAAGATCTCCTAGCAATGCATAATAATTAATGGACCGTTTTGATAATTGTTTTGGTCACGTGAAAAGATGAGAAAAGACACTACTTCGTTTTAGTGAGAAAATAAAGAAAGCAGTTTTTGTCTATGTCTACCATAAGTCCTTGTTTAGTACATTGCTAATAGATATGATTCAGTGTTTCTGCTATTTACCACGAGTTCCTTGATAAAACCCAAACAAGAATCAGCAATATTATTAGTTCTGATGTGGCAGCGCGGCTTCGGTCACATTCCCACCGCCGTAAAGTTACCTATCTGTGACTTTTCTATAAATACTTTCATGGTAATTGTTCAGATGGGCTTTTCGTTATTGTACTTATTTTATTTAAGAGCAGTACGGAATTGTGTCTTAGCGGCTTTACTTCCTTACCTGGGTTGATACCAGTTTTAAAAAAAGTATTTAACGTCTCCTGACAATACATCATAAATGATGGCCTACTCAATTTGATTGTATTGAACGAGGGAAAAATCACTACTTGGTTTCAGCGAGTAAAAGAAAGAAAGAAATTAAGATAGTTGATTTACTAAGCGCCGCTTAGATGTGACACAAGGCTGAAAGTATGGGGTACCCAGTGAGAATTGAACTCACTACTCAGTTGCAATAGTTTTTAACAAAACAAGCTTACTAACCATTACACCACGCCCAAAAAATTAGGATAGAAGCGTCTAACGACTATTTTAGTGAAATAGAAAGTTGTTAATTTCAAATATTTTCATTTGTTGGGCACCTCGAGGTGGTGTAATGGTTAGCAAGCTTGTCTCGCTAGAACTATTGCAATTAAGTAGTGAGTTCGATCCTCACTGGGTACCCCATACTTTCGGCCTTGTGCTACATCTAAGCTGCGCTTAGTAAATTACAATATTTTCATTTATACCCGCTTCTTAAAATAACGACCAACATTCATATTTGCCATTGTTGTATTTTGTTCAAGTTGTTAAATTCAAATATTTAACGATGCAATAAGGGAATTTCTACGGATATTTCATTGTCATAAAACTCGCCATAAGTCTACTCAGTTATTAACTTAAAACTTATGATTCATCAGAATATTAAACGAGGAAAACTGTGAGGTTTTCTCGGGTTAAAACTAGTATTTTCTTAATTACTTTCTTCATTTAACTTGTTTAGGCCACAACCACGAACTACAGCGGGTCGGCACGAATCTAAAATAGATTTACTATTTATTATATTTGATTGTAGCGCATAAATTATAGAAGATGGAATGTTTTTTCATAAATTTTCTCTACTTATGTACTATTGGATGTGCGTTGTGATGCAGTGGATATCGGCTCGGAACGAGAAATCGGGGAGCCGAGTTCGAATTCCAGTTGAATTCATTGCATTCACTTACGCACAAATACCCCTGGGAAAAGTATTAATCTGTATCTTTCCTCCAGTTATGTGCTAAATAACAGGACAGATTGGGTTCTATAGCCTTGGCTGGCAACCAGTCTACCGCAGAAAGCAATGGCAACCTGCTGCGGGATTATCTTCTGTTCAGTCAGTCATGTCTCTTTCGAGACATGATCGCCCAAGCGTGTTTCACGTATGGCACTTAACTGACTATGTACTTCACATATTTTTGTTTGTTTTTTGAATCAACTATTCCAGTGATGCTTCAGGCCATATCACGTTGAATCACATGTTCCGGTTTAGAATCTAAGCAACGTCGATACTGTTAGCTTTTATGTGCTAATGATATAATAGATAATGGCTCCGGATTGTTAAACCGTGAACTGAGTTCGAATTCCGGTTGAGTTCGTTATTGTTATGACTGAAGGGTCATAAAAAGATAACATGGAATCGGATATAAGGTTGAATAGTATATTCCCGGAAAACGTAGTACAAATGTAAACGTGGACTGGAGAGTACTTCCTCGTGCAGCATCCTGACTCACTCATTCACTCTTCCTAAGGCTACTACTCGGAGATTACCAAAAAAGGTTACGCCATAACACATGCAACGAAGAATATTCGAACCTCAAAGGTTCGAATATTCTAAAAAATTCCTACCTAAAAAATTCCTACCTAAAAAATTCCTACCTAAAAAATTCCTACCTAAAAAAAACTCTACCTAAAAAATTCCACAAAATGTTTAAGCCATAACATTTATATATTTATTTACGCTGAAATTTAGTTTCATTTTTGTTATCTGTACTTTTTCTTTCCATACTTTTTTGACCTGGTAACAGCTTGCTGATTCTATTTTTGTGAGCATCAACACAACCAGCGACTTGCTTGATAGTGTAGTAGAATTTGGCGTCATCCGGTAGACCCTCAAAAAACTTTTTTTTCGTGCCTCTTCCCTCACCTTAACATTCAGTCAGTCAGTTAAGTGCCATACGTGATACACGCTTGGGCGATCATGTCTCGAAAGAGACATGACTGACTGGGCGGAAGATTATCCTGCAGTAGGTTGCCATTGCTTTCTGCGGTAGACTGGTTGCCGACCAAGGCTATAGAACCCAATCTGTCCTGTTATTTGACTCATAGCTAGAAGGGGAAGAGCTGAATTATATTATTATGTAGTAATTAGTGGGGGATCAGTTTATTACTTCATAGCAACATAAGACTGATCCTCCACTTTATACTCAGTAGAAGTTTTAATTATATTTCTATTACATACAGTCAATCAGTTAAGTGCCATACGTGAAACACGCTTGGGCGATCATGTCTCGAAAGAGACATGACTGACTGGACGCAAGATTATCCCGCAGTAAGTTGCCATTGCTTTCTGCGGTAGACTGGTTGCCGACCAAGGCTATAGACCTCAGTCTGTCCTGTTATTTAACCCATAACTGGAAGGAATATACGGATTAATACCTTTCCCAAGGGTATTTGCGCGTATGTGAATGCAAGGAATTCAACTGGAATTCGAACTCGACTCTACCGATTTCTCGTTCCGAGCCGATATCCACTGCGCCACAACGCACATCCCACCTTAACATTATCTGGTTTTGTAAAGGGCTCTACAATTACCCACAAACAGCTCAACTTGTCCATTTGACCTTGGATCATAAGGCAGTGTTGTAATACGTAAAATCGAGAACAATTTTTAAAGTCTTCACATTCGCGAGCAGTGAACTGTTATATGTTATTTGAGATTTTGGTATCCGGAATGCTATATTTGGCAAACAGTTTTGTAAAAATTCACTGTAACCATTTAAGTTATTTTCTTCGCTGATATATATATATATATATATATATATATATATATATATATAGTCATCAGCAGACAGATCTGTTTCGCTGTATCACAGCTCAACAGTATGGTTAGACATCCGATTGCTTTTAACCCAGGATTGAAACCCAACCAGATTGGCGTCAGTGGGCGATTATATACAGAGGAATATTAATTATAGTAATAATACCAATATTAACAGAACTAATTCTGTCAAGCCTAGCAATAATTAAACTACAAATGAAATTGTCTTGAACCCCACCAGAACGAAGCCGGAGGGAAAAGAAGTGGGGAAAAAAAGAAACAAACGAAGTACCTGAACAAAAAGTCAGGCATTCGTAAGAAAGAAAAAAAAACCCAAGACGAAAACTTTAAGAATAAAGTGCTCAATACGAAAGTAGAGCACACGATTTTATATATATATATATATTATAGTTTAGAACATGTACATATTGCAATCTACTACAAAGTGTACATTTTGTTTGAACATTGAAAGGACAATGTCTCATTAAAATGTACACTTTTGTAGTAGATTGTAATTTGTATATGTTCTAAACTATAACATTTAATAAATATTCATAGCTCTATTTCTATATTGAGCACTGCTCGGTTGTTTATAACCAAGTTTCGTTAATTTTCGTTAATTTCCGTAAAATATTTACATTTGTTGACATTACGATACATTTCAGAGCAGATATGGTTATTGCGATCGCAAACTGTGTTATATAGGCTTGATTAAAACCTCGTTTAGACTAATGGTCATTCGTTGTAGAGAGGTCTAAGACAGCCCAGATCACATGGTAGCTTCTACTAAGCGGATAGGGGTCGCTGGTTCGAATTCTGCCGAATGACAAGCATTTTCGTAATAAAAATTTATCGTAAATAATCAAGCCAGTAGATATAAATATATAATATTGTTTAATTAAAAACAGAATATCTACCTAAATACGACTATCGATAAAAAATAATGTTCAAACAAATCATTTCAAATTGTCGGTTGTTTATAAACAAGTTTCGTTAATTTCCGTAATATATATATATATATATATATATATATATATATATATATATATATATATATATATATATATGTACTTAGAAATTTCAGACCAATTAGTAAAGTTATACACTACCACAAGATAATCTTATCTGTTTATTGGACTTGAAAAAATCTGTGTGCAGACTTGACTACGTAGTATTTTGTAATTTCATGGTAGGTGATTTTGATGCCAGGTCACAACCTCTGCAGGCTTTTACTAATTTTTTAATATCTTGATCCGCTTTGCTTCAGTAGTCATAAGAGAGTTCATCTTTGAAATTCCCGGATGTCTCCAATGGAGGATCGGAATTTACCACTTCTCTCAAAATGTTTGGGTTTAGGAGAGATAGCAAAACGACAAACCCACTTCATTTTTGTATCTTGTTCCCTCAGGACCTGGGCGGTCTTGTCTCTTAATAAATTTTGTCAATCCTCCATCCATTTTCTCAAATTCATTAAGTATTTTATGCGTGTTTTTCCTCTATCTTTTTTTACCTTCAACTTGTCCTGTGAGTATCATATTTTACAAGCCATCTTTCCTCATCCTGTGCCCTAGAAACTTCCTGAAGATAAACATGTTTTTTTTTTTCGTTTTCATTTATTTTAAAAATTCTTCGTTGCTCAGAAAACTGATCCTTGGTATCCTCAATATCCTTCTGTAGAACTTCTTTTCTGTAGCTTCAAGTTTCTTCTTCCTCTTTAAGAAAGTGTCCAGCCTTTACTAGGGGCAGGAAGACAGATATTTCATAACAGTTTATTACTCTTTTCACGTCTCTAGCCTCTCTAATGCTCAGTGTAGCTTCGGGTATTCAAGTTTGACTATCCCAATGAACCTTCGGTTTTTCCAGTCGCACTTTTCACCTCCTGAGGAGGGTGTGGAAAGCCAGGGTTGTTCACGTTCTTAAAAGAAAACGGCATAGGAAAAAAGAATATCTTCAAAATAACGTATCAAATTTTGGGATCAAATCGGTGCTAATGAAATACTTTTGTCTCGTGTATCATGACGTCGTATCCTTTGATTAATAGCTGGTAAGTGAGATGTGAGTTTGAAACGATGCCCTGAAGAACAGAATATTTATTTAGACTTTATGCGGTCTCGTCTTTGGAGAAACATTCAGTCAGCTCAAGACGAAACAGATGACATGTCTGAATTATCTATTATACCTTCGGGATTTTAACTGGAATAGAATGCCGCTCAATTTTATAGCAGATTTCTGGAAATGAGATTTCTCCTTAATACTCATGCAATATCGTAAAGTCTGTTCAAATCATGATTCCGAGAGAATCACTTTAAATATTTCAAGCGAAAGCGTTTCGGATTAATTAACTATCTGTTGAAAAGTCCTGGTCTTCTCGAGGCTTGAATAATTCAAGATCAAGCTATAAGATCCTATAGCTATAAGCGTTGATATCCTGTAGAATAGCACCACTTTAATCAACTCACAAGTCTAGGAATATTTTATATTATCCGTTAAGATCTTGGCTATTTTTAGTGGGTGTTTGGATAAATTCAGTCAGTTAAGTGCCATACGAGAAACACGCTTGGGCGATCATGTCTCGAAAGAGACATGACTGACTGGGCAGAAGAATTATTCCACAGTAGGTTGCCATTGCTTTCTGCGTTAGACTGGTTGCCAGCTAAGGCTATAGAACCCAATCTGTCCTGTTATTTAACCCAAAACTGGAAGGAAGAGACGGATTAATACTTTTCCCAAGGGTATTTGCGCGTTAGTGAATACAATGAATTCAACTGGAATTCGAACTCGTCTCCCTGATTTCTCGTTCTCGTAATGAAGCCAAAAATATTGATAATTTTCAAATAAATTATTAGATTAGACAAATAATTAAATATTAGGTAAATAATAAAATTTGATTTTATCCATTTTCTTCTGCATTATCAATTACACAAACCTGCACATGTTTGGGCTCAAGCTGATGTTTCTTAGGTCATTCGAAAACAATGAGTCCAAAAATGAGATCCATCGTTACTGGTTATTTTCTCATGTATTGGTCAGAATTTGAGGATGAAAAATTACTATTTATAGCTAAATGTCCTCTAATTTTCAAATTAATTCTTAATGCCACCTAAAAGAAAAAAATTATTGTAATATAGCAATCTGGCCCCACCCGAGGAAGGTTGATGCAAGCGATGGTGTTTCCCGTCGGTGAAGGGGTCGGCGAACGACAAGACAGGTGTTTGAGAAATACATCCTGTCGGGGCCTGGAGCGGATGTCGTTTGACCTTATTTCCGACAGCGGCGGAAATGACTACGGAGGCAAACAGAACAGGTGTCTCTTGGAATTACGTGGGCGTTGCGTGGGCGAGGCAAAACCGGAAGGAAAGTCCCGGTTCTAGAAGACTATAAAAAGACCTCGACACACGGTTTCGCCAGCAGAGAACGGCCAGTGGAAGCAGAGAGACACCACAGGCAAAACTACACTCCCGTCAACCCATTCTATGTGCGCTCTCACTCTTCCATTCTCTGTTCCACACGGGTTCGTCGTCAAGAATAAAAATATAACCTTATATTTTTATATATGCGTGTTCTCGTTATTTTGTCGTCGTACGGCGATATATAACAGGAGTAGCCTGAAGAGAGCGCCCTCGGAGCGGCCCGAAATCAGTCGAGAGTCAGTCAGGAAGTGGGTAAAAGAAGGATAAGAATACTGATGATAGTGGACGGAGAAAGGAGCATGAGAGAGTCATTGAGATAGGAGATGACTATTGACTTTACATTTAAATGCTTATAATCATATCGCCCCATGCAAAGTAGTTTACTGCCACTGGTGCGCAGTGGGTTACTTAGAAAGAAAATTATGAAAAAAAGTGACAGGTTATAGGGTGTGTCAGGAAGTGGGTAAGAGAAAGATGATAATACTGATGAGAGTGGAGTGGACGGAGAAAGAAGCAAGAGAGAGAGGATGCAAGTTAGTGAGATAGGAGATGACTATTGACTTTACATTTAAATTCTTATAATCATATCGCCTCAAGCAAGGCAGTTTACTGCCACTGGTGCGCAGTGGGTTACTTCGAAAGAAAGTTATGAAAAAAGTGACAGGTTATAGGGGATGTCAGGAAGTGGGTAAGAGAAGGATGAGTGGACGGAAAAAGGAGCATGAGAGAGAGGATGCAGGTTAGTGAGACAAGAGATGAAAATTGACTTTACTTTTGCAGCACCAATCCAGATATGGCAGCCATATTAAATGCAGAGGTGGATGGTAGATTTATATATGTGCAGGATGGTTTTAGACGGGAAACAGAGAATCGACCTTCTTAGCAGCGGATTTAGCTATTGATTCTATATAGTCATTCTGCTTGAGGTCTGTTGTGGGAGTTAAGCCGAGGAACCGCAGTGTTTTGCTTTCAGAGAGACTAGCCTTATCCATGTTAATGGGGGGCGGTAGGAGCGATTGTCTGTGATGGTTAATAGATAGCAGTTTCGTTTTGGAAGCATTTCTTACCCCAGTTAGCCACTGATTGGAGGTCCTTTTCAAGCAATGCAGCCAAATTTTTGATCTAGCCGAGAGTAAACAGTAGTGTCGTCATCGTAGATGCCTACTTGGGATCCCATTACATCGGGGAGATCGTTAATGAAGATCAGGATCCAAAGCGTTAATGAAGCATAGGATCTAAAATAGAGCCTTGACGGACACCCACGTTCGTTTGATAGTATTCATTCAATGTGCGATTTAAAAGGAATGACTGGATTAAGTCAAACTGTTGTCCAATTATACCATAGCCTGCAGCTTGCATAGAAGGCCAGCATGCCAGCCTCAGTCACACGCTTTGGAAATATCCAGGGCAACAGTTCGAGCTTCACCGTTCTTGTCGAGATCCTGGTGTATATACTCAGTGATGGTCGTCAGCATATCAGCAGTAGACCTGGTGAATCGGAAACCATACTGTTTATGAGAGAAGAGCCTGTTGGCTGTGAGATGTTGTACTCCCTGATTGCTTCAAACACTTTGCTAAAAATCGATAGAAGGCTTATAGGGCAATAATTCGAGGGTTCAGAGGGTTCACCAGTATTTTTATATATAGAAACCATGGAAGAGCACTTATCTGTGATGGTTAATAGATAGCAACTTCGTTTTGGAAGCATTAAAATTCACGAGCCATTTCTTACCCCAGTCCACTACAGATTGGAGGTCCTTTTCAAGCTCAGAAGCGAGGTTCGCTTTGTCAGCCTCGGCAAATTTTTGATCGGACCGAGAGTAAACGGTAGTGTCGTCATCGTAGATGCCTACTTGGGATCCCATTACATCGGGGAGATCGTTAATGAAGATCAAGAAAAGCGAAGGACCTAGAATAGAGCCTTGAGGAACACCCGCGTTCGTATGATAGTATCGGGAGGCATGTCTGTTCAATACTACCTTTATTTTGCGATTTGAAACAAATGACTGGATAAGGTCAAACAATTGTCCAGTCATACCATAACCTCGCAGCTTGCGTAGAAGGCCAGCATACTAGACTCTGTCAACTGCTTTGGAGACATCTAGGACCACAGTTCGAGCTTTGCCGTTCTTGTCGAGAGCCTGGTCTATATACTCTGTGATGGTCGTCAGCATTTCAGCAGTAGACCTGGTGAAGCGGAAACCATACTGTTTATCAGAGAAGAGATTGTGGGCTGTGAGCTGTTGAACGACCTCGGTGTTGATGATGGCTTCGAACACTTTGCCAAAAATTGGTAGGAGGCTGATAGTATATAATAACAATATAACATAATTAGAGCGGTCAGAGGGTTCACCAGTATTTTTACATGTAGGAACAACGGAGGAGGACTTCCAGCAGGTAGGAAACAAGCTTAATTTTTTAAAAATATCCAAGAATAAAATACAGCTTTATGAAACATTATTTGAGGAATATTGGCTGTTTTAATGTCTAATTAATCTGATTTTAAACAAATACTATTTACTTTAAGTTTGAAATATAGCAGAAATGCATTTTTAATATGACAGAAGCTGTTTTACTAAGTTGTTGATGTGGTGAGAGCGTGATAACAGAACTGATGTTATTATACTGTAAAAACTATTAAAGAAACTAACGGGAACGCCACTTTCATAGAACTTTTAAGTACTCATTAAATTTAAAAATGTAAGAAAATATTTTACGTAATCTAATGTTTTATTGAATTTTAGCTATTTCTGGTTTAAAATTTACTAGAGGTATCACTCTTATTTTTTGATAATGCTGTGTACAGGCAACCTTATCTACAAAAATCGGCACATTTATAGATATCCTAAAAAGTAAAATTCTTTCAGAAATATTAGTGTTTGATGATTTGTCCTAAGCTTTTCCATTTATGATTAGTAAATTTAGTGTTTACTTAATAGTATCATCTAAAATAGTGAAATTAACGTAGAACTGTAAAATATTTTTAAACTTTATAAATTATTCTAATTAAAATTTGTAAAAATTATTGTAACAATCTAATATTTAGCAAAATAAATTTCTAATTAATAATAGTGTCCTTAATATATCTAATATATAAAAGGTTAATAAAACTTAACGTGGGGTGTAACAGATGGGAAAAAAATTTTACTAACATTTTGTGAAAAAAAAAACTAAAATAAAAGAAATTATTCACAAAATTCATTTGTGAATAAGTTCTGACAGTTTCTTTTAAACCCGACAGTTATTTGTATTTTAGGAGAATTTCCAAAACAATGTGTTTTTTTTTATCGCGAAAAAATGCTAAAATTTCCTATACTAATCTTTCGTTCTCCAACTAACGTAAGAGAAACAAGATATTTAGCCAAAATTTGGAACGTGTAAGAAAGGATTTTTAGAAATTAATTAAATAATCAGAATACTTTGGTATTTTTTTTTCATGATAAGATAAAAACTTTGGAAATGCAACTTTGTTTTTCTTAAATTTGGGATATTTTTCACTAAAACAAGTTAAGAGAAACATGAACCGAACTCGTGAGCAACGACGAAGTTTTAGAGAATACAGAAACATCAGCAAGAGGCAGCTAAATTTTCTTGGACACGGGATGAGGAAGGAAGGCTTGAAAAATCTGATACTCACAGGATATATTGAATAAAAGAAGAACAAAGGAAAGTAGTGCGTAACATACTTGATGGGTTTAAGGAAATGGATACCCGAAATGAATAAGAATCTAATATATAAATGATGGCAGTTGACGTTGCATTTAAACTTTTGGAAATTGTAGCTATCAGAGAAGCAAGCGAATCGAAGCGAGTTCTACAAACTTGAATTGCGTAAAAAGAAACTATTAGAGTAGAAGAGACGGTTACGTTTAACTATTTCTACGGTAAAAGAGTGGGACCTTGATGCCAATCTAGCAGCGCGGGAAAATACATGTAGTCGGGTTAGAAGATGATAAAAGCTCGTCAAACAGTTGCCATGAAAATACTTTTAGAAAAGACAGAGGGAAGCCTCATCACATCGGTGAGAAAGTGATTGAAGGCGAGCTTCCAAGTCAGGATCGATTATATTCCAGATCCTCCTTTGGATTTTGTCAAGAACCTCAAGATGGATAGCAAAAGCACCCGACCAGATATTGCAACAGTATTCAATGCACGGGCGAATGGTAGATTTATAAATGTGTTTGTTGGGTCTTTTTTTTATGGCAAATCAACCTCGGCGGGTCATTTATTGCCAACTAAACTTTATTTATTTATTGCTTGTGATACCTCTTTCTTTCAACAATTTAGTGTTGTTTTTACATAAGTTTTGTGTCTAGTAATAAGTTTTTCTTTTCGAATATCAAAATTCATCGGAATTTGTTTTTAAGGGCAGGGTCCCCAAGTTCTACCCTTGTTATTTAACTCATAACTGGAGGGAAAGGACGGATTAATACCTTTGCCAAGGGTACCAGTGCTTAAGTGAATGCAGGGTATTCAACTGGAATTCGAACTCAGCTCACCGATTTCTTTTTCCGAGCCGATATCCACTGCACCACAACGCACATCCGTCACTATACACTTACAGCACCTGGTATTCCCAAGCGGTCACCCATCTAAGTATTGACCAAGCTCAACGTTGCTTAACTTTTGTGATCGAGCGAGAACCGGTGTATTCAACGTGATATGGCCGTAAGCACGCACATCCGTCACTAAACGCTTACCGCACCTGGTATTCCCAAGCGGTCACCCATCTAAGTACTGACCAGGCTCAACGTTGTTTAACTTCGGTGATCGAGCGAGAACCGGTTTATTCAACGTGATAGGCCGTAATCCTTATAACTGTGTAAAATGGATTCTGACGAGAAAAAATTTCTTGGCTCAACACAGTGAACCGACTTTCTTAACATTAGATGCAGCTATGGATTCAATGTCTTCATTCTATTTGAGGTTATTTGAGAGAGTTAGGCCAAGGTGGCGAAATGAGTCGATCTCTTGGAGACAAGCCTCATCTATTCTAATTGTAGGCAGGAATGATCCTCTATGTTGGTGAAAGGAGAGCAGCTTTATTTTGAAAGTATTAAAATTTACTAGCCATTTCCTACCCCATCCAATCACAAATATCTTAAACGATAAACTCTAATTGCAAGACTCTTCCGAACAATTTCAACATCCCTCAGACTCTTTTGTATTTTATTTAAAACTCAATTCTCTTATAATTTGACGCGGAAATAGCGAGCTCAAAGTGAACATAATAAATCTATTTCAGTTAAATCTAACGAAGTCATCCCTTGAATATGCATTCGTCATATTTCCGCTCTGTAATATTCCGTTGATTAAATGAGACAGTGACAAAATCAATTTAATATTCTCCAAAATAAAATAAAAAAACAATTTCCGCGGCTGACTTTTAGCAAATTTCCTTTCATATTTTTTTCCGTCAAATAAAACTGTTTTCAAATCAATATCTAAAAGCATTAGAAACATCTAGTAAATAACTTTAGGAAATCGTGGAGAGGCAGAAATTTCTTTCATATTTCTTTTCCGTCAAATAAAACTGCTTTCAAATCAATATCTAAAAGCATTAGAAAATTCCAGTAAATAACTTCAGGAAGTCGTGGAGAGGCATGATTTCCTTCCATATTTCTTTTCCGTCAAATAAAAATGTTTTCAAGTCAATATCTAAAATCATTAGAAAAATTCAGTAAATAACTTCAGGAAGTCGTGGAGAAGCATGATTTCCTTCCATATTTCTTTTCCATCAAATAAAAATGTTTTCAAGTCAATATCTAAAATCATTAGAAAAATCCAGTAAATAACTTCAGGAAGTCCTGGAGAGGCATGATTTCCTTCCATATTTCTTTTCCGTCAAATAAAACTGCTTTCAAATCAACAGCTAAAAGCATTAGAAAAATTCAGTAAATAACTTCAGGAAGTCGTGGAGAGGCATGATTTCCTTCCATATTTCTTTTCCGTCAAATAAAACTGCTTTCAAATCAACAGCTAAAAGCATTAGAAAAATTCAGTAAATAACTTCAGGAAGTCGTGGAGAGGCATGATTTCCTTCCATATTTCTTTTCCGTCAAATAAAACTGCTTTCAAATCAACAGCTAAAAGTATTAGAAAAATTCAGTAAATAACTTCAGGAAGTCGTGGAGAGGCATGATTTCCTTCCATATTTCTATTCCGTCAAATAAAACTGCTTTCAAATCAACATCTAAAAGCATTAGAAAAATCCAGTAAATAACTTCAGGAAGTCGTGGAGAGGCGTGATCAACCCATGTCCAGTATTCAACGAAGATGGGCTGAACAGATACATTTTTCAAATATTAATTCCTTTCCAGAATATATTCAGGAGTAGGTTAGACGAGTCGAGATTAATGGGTTATGATTAGAGTTAGCCTGCTTCAAATCTTGGGTATGTGGACGTAACCTAGTGGCTAGAATGTTTACTTTCCGACAATGAGACCCGGGAAGAAACCTAAACATGGTCAGTTTGTTAGGAAGATAATTCCTTGACATAATCAACTTGAGGAGGCAATACCAGTATACGTGGGTGTTCTAACTAAGTAATCGTAACTGGAGGTTTGAAACGTGCTGGCCTTGTTCAAACTGTTGATTAAGCTAGATAGCATGATCAGATATGTGTCACGTGTGATAAAGCAATGAATATTAGAGGATGAATATTAAATGTCGAAGAAAGAAATGTGTCTATTTAAGCTACTTATGTGCATTGTGGTGCAGTGGATATCGACGAAACGACAAATCAGGGTGTCGTGTTCGAATTCCAGTTGAATTCCTAGCATTAACTTACGCAAAAATACCCTTGGGAAAAGTATTAATCCGTCTCTTCCCTCCAGTTGTGGGTTAAATTATAGGTCAGATAGCGTTCTATAACCTTGGCTGGCAACCAGTCTACCACAAAAAGCAATGGCAATCTAATGTAGGATAATCTTCTGCCCAGTCAGTCATGTCTCCTTCAAGACATGATCGCCTAAGCGTGTATCAGGTATGGCACTTGACTGATCTCCAGCATAAATAAAACATGTAAATTTTTTTTTAATCATTTCACCCCCAGCAAGGCAGAAACGCCACTGATTTGCAGGGGGTTACATAAATGTAAAAAGATTAATTACAAAAGAGTGAGGAGTACAAACTAGTTAGAAAGGAACAATAGAAAGCAGGTGCGATGACAGATACATAGGTGGAGAGAAAGGGAAGGTTATACAGGGGAGGAGAGAGAGCTAGAGTCCAGTGGTTAGTAGATGAGTATTGACTTTGCATTTAAATTTCTGGGGGTTGTAGCCGTCAGGAAAGCAAGGATACGGGAGCGAGTTCCACAGGCGGTAAGTGCGAGAGAAGAAACTGCAGGAGTAGAATTGTCGTCTGCATTTGGTTAACCTGACTGTGAATGGGTGGGACCCAGTTGCCAGTCTGGTTGCACGAGTAAACACCTGTTGAGGAGGCATCAGTGACTTAAGTTCGTCTGAGCAGAAGCCATGAAAGTATTTATAGAAGAGACAAAGGGAGGCCACATTTCGACGATGGGGAAGTGGCTGCAGTCGAGCCGCCAGATCACATTACAGACTCTCCTTTGGAGCCTGTCAAGAACACTGAGGAGAACGGCAGGGGCACCTGGCCATAAATGGCAGCAGTACTCCATGCACGGACGGATGGTTGACTTGTATATATGCAGGATGGATTCAGGTGGAAAAAACATCCTGGATCGACATAGTGACCCAACCTTCTTAGCAGTAGATTTTGCTATGGATTCAATATAGTGGTTCCATTTGAGACTGGAAAAATTAAATCAAATGTCAATAAAAACTTCCTTGTCGGTTGTAGGTTAGAAATTGAACAAAAAGAAGGAAAGGGAAGCGAGGAGAGATGATTAATGGATATGATGAAAATTTTATAGACAGATTTAACTGTAGAAGATAAGGTATGGTCCTTTACAGCCTTTTATGGCCAGTCCTTTGAGAAGAGGAGAGAGGTGATTAATGGACATGATGAAAATTTTATAGACAGATTTAACTGTAGAAGATAAGGTATGGTCCTTTACAGCCTTTTATGGCCAGTCCTTTGAGAAGAGGAGAGAGGTGATTAATGGACATGATGAAAATTTTATAGACAGATTTAACTGTAGAAGATAAGGTATGGTCCTTTACAGCCTTTTATGGCCAGTCCTTTGAGAAGAGGCGAGAGGTGATTAATGGACATGATGAAAATTTTATAGACAGATTTAACTGTAGAAGATAAGGTATGGTCCTTTACAGCCTTTATTGCCAGTTAAAAAAGAAAAGAAATTGTTCTAATTCTAACTTACAACTTTCAACTCTGATTTCCCATTTTCTACCCCACTTCTCTCTCACAAATAATTCGCCAATATAAGGTAATGAATGTTCCATCTCCTTCCACACAACCTGATGAGATATTGTCCTTTCAATGTGGAAACAATGTACAATTTGTAGATGATAATTTGTACATGTTCCAAACTATTATTATATATATATATATATATATATATATATATATATTAAATATATATTAAACATATACTGTTAAATATAAGAGACAATGAGTGTCTATTATGTTTACTCATGAGCTGTTCTAAACATCGTATTTTAGCTTTAATTTCAGATGAAAATAAAGACAAAAATTCTTCAACATTTGGAGAACATTTTAGTAAGTTGGTTCTAAGCTTTCGGCTCACATGAGCCATCTTCAGTTAGGTTACAAGGACGTTAACATAAAAACCTCCACCATCAGCGACGATTTTATCTTATGTTGACATAAAATTTTGCGAGGCAACGATAACAGTTACCAGAAATAGCAAACGCAGTTCGTAAATTTGTAATGGGTTTCTATGACGTCATACCGCGTGAGAGCTCGAAATGGTTACAGAACCATACATTTAAATGCTATGTAATGTGCTATGACCAGATTTAAACGTGATTTAGTGTGGGTTGTTTTGATTTAATGTATTAATAGATGGCCTACAATATCTGAAGGTTCTTTTTACTGTGTGTATGAGTGAGTATTATTGTATTGTTGACTAAAATCTGTCTGATATTACCTACATGGTTATGTTTTTCTAAGAAATGTTGTTTACTTGTACTCTGATCTGAAAAGTGACAGATAAGTCTACTGGAGAGCGTCTGTATTTATATATATATATATATATATATATATATATATATATATATATATTAGACATTGGTATCCTCACAGAACTTATATCTGGCTACATAGACAATATCCTAAAACCTTTATTGCCTCTCATACCTAGTTATATTAGAGACACTACTGACTTTTTCAACAAATTACAAAACATTAACTTAGTCCACGATGATAATATCCTAGTAACGATGGATGTTACGTCTCTGTACACGAACATTCCACATGTTGAAGGAGTATCAGCTTGCCATGAGTTCCTTAGTAATAGCAAATTACCTAACAACCAAATTACAGATATATGCCAATTAATAAATTTCATTTTAACACATAATAATTTTAAATTCAACAACAAACACTATTTAGAGATTAGTGGCACAGCAATGGGCACGAAAATGGCACCTAGTTATGCCAATATCTTTGTGCACATTCTAGAAAGAAAGATACTAGACAATTCAGAATATAAACCATCACATTATTTTAGATATATTGATGACATTTTCATATTATGGACTCATGGATTAGGAAAATTAAAAAACTTTTTTTTAACTTTCTACAACAATTTCCACAATACAATTAAATTTGCCATGGAGTACTCATACACATCCGTCCCTTTCTTAGACGTCATGATAAAATCAAACAAACATACACTTTCCACTAGTCTATACAACAAATCCACAAACCAACATAAATTCCTACACTTTAACAGTTGTCATCCCCTTAAATTAAAAAATCTATCGTATACAGCTCATTTCTAAGAATCAAACGCATATGCTCAGACCATCTAGATTTTCTATACAGCATTAATAACCTAACAAAGCAATTTCTAAAATGTAAATACCCAAAAAATAATAAAAGAAGCACTAAATAAAACCATCCACATAAATCGTAACACACTTCTCACATACAAGAAAAGGAAAAACAACAACCGAATTCCCATGGTTTTTAACCACAATCAATATATCCACACACTTATTCAAAATTAAAAAATGATTACAAGAACCTCTAATCAAACAAAAAAATCAAAAACATTTTCGATAAACCACCGATAAATGCAATGAAACAAACACCCAACCTATCAGCTATCCTCACCTCTACCAAATATCTAAAAAATACAAACCTATCAGGGAATTACAAATGTGATAAATCTCGTTGTCTAGTTTGCAAACATTTAATAAACGATGCAGTATTTTCTATACCCAACACCAACATCAAATTACACCCACCACGCCTCACCTGTGACAGCCAAAATATAATATATTCTCTCTTCTGTTCAATATGTCCAAATAGTGTATATATTGGTGAATCTGGAAACAGTTTTAGATTCCGTTTTAATAATCATAAACTAAGCATACGCGAAAACAAGCCTTATTCCCCGACACATTAGAAAACTGCAAATGTTTACTGATAGATTTCAATTTTAGTTCCACATACTCACGCAGAAAGAAAGAAAATCCTGGATTTTAAAATTAAATACATATAGGCTAGGTTTAAATAGGGACTTAGGTATTTTGAATCTTTATAAATATTTCAATAGTTAAACATTTTTTTAGATAGACTTAAATTTTTATTCTTTAAAACAACATCTAAAAGTATTATTACAGTTAGGTTTACGTTTTTTTAAAAATTTCCAAAAACTCTATCGCTTTCTAAGTCACGTGATGTAAACATCTCGCGAAAGACGCTCCTGACGACGAACGTTCCTAGTTTAAATTTTAAAATCATTTGTTTCTGATGAAAGGCCGAGGCCGGTCTGAAATATCATATATATATATATATATATATATATATTATAAATAAATAAATACTGTCAAAAAAATACATTTTTAAACTTACAACTTTTCAGTAGTTTTTCCTATACATATTAGGACAGTATACGTGGATCATCATTATGCTATTTGGGCCCTATATATATATATATATATAAATATAAAACTATATATATATATATATATATATAAACTTAAACTATATTTTAGCATACCTTATATATATATATATATATAAGGTATGCTAAAATATACTTTTAAGGTATGTTAAATTGCTGTGTTAAAATGCCCAATATCAGTGATAGAATGAAGGTAACCATAAGTGGCCATTGAGGTCATCAGCCAGCGGCCATGCCTGAGGATATTCATCAGGCTTGACTCATGTTCGTTTTACCTTTTTCATAGGCGGTAGTGATTTCAGTGCTGGTTCTTAAATTAGTCCCGCTCTTCTAATCAGAACATTGGCGCAGTACAGTCTTATAAACTTTTATCTGACTCAAACTACCTTTCATCTAACGCCCCATTAAACTAGCAAATATTATTAGTCCCTTCTCTATGGCGGTACATAAAAGTTAAGGACAAAGAGATAAGTGCATGCTTTTTTACAATATTATTGTGCGGGTCCCTACGTGTGTGTGCCTCTGTGTGTCTAGTTATGTGACCACTCGATGTGTGTGCTTCTATTTACGTACATAAATGTAGGGGGTGATTGCTACATATTTTATCCGAGATGAATAAGTAGGCGCGTCAGTAGTCGAGCCGGAAGTTGACTCTGACGTCATTATGGCGCCGATAGGTTTTACCCCAGTTAGTTTCAGTTAAAGGCGCGGACTTTCTAAATATATATTATACTAGCAATGATACCCGTGATGCAAAGGCCATTTTCCTTTCCTTTGTTTAGCTGGTTTACGGTCTTGTTTTTTTATTTTTTGAGACATCTGTTACTACTTTAAAAATGTTATTAACAAAATTGTTGTAAAGCAACACGATAGGCAGATTTTAAACATGTATTTAATATATTTTTTGTAATATCATAATTTATAATATCGGGGAAATTCTCTGAAAAATTTAAATATTTTTAATTTCCCTTAATACATTGTTCAATATAATTTACATAGAATAAAATATTTCTGGGTAGGACGATAAACTACATCCAGCAGCAAAATCTCAGATCGGGAGATCAGAGATTTTTAGGAGAATAGAACCAAATCTTAGCTACTGTTGTTCTCTTGTCAATCCTTACCCTGGGAGATAGCATCTGTTAGGACCCCAGGTATGAGTTAATAGTGAACAATCAAACAAAAGAGCAGCAGCTGACTTTCTTTTATTTTTTAATCGTATCACCCCGAGCAAGGCGGTAACGCCACTGATGTGCAGGGGGCGCTACGTAAGAGTGAAAAGATTGGAAAAGAGAAAGCTGGAAACCACATCCTAAACAGGGAACAAGGGATGAGCCTCTACACTTTTTATAATAAAATGGGCTACAGCACATACTTCTAGCAAAATGAAAAACACGCAATACTAAAAAAATTAAAATGTGAATTCATAGTAAAATTTTAATATTTCATTATCTTTCTTTCTTCTATGTGGCCTGTCCCTTCAGGACGTAGGCGATCATGGCTTTCCACGTTTCCCTATCCCTGGTGACTCTTATCATGCCTTCTCTTGTTACACCATGCAACCCTCGTTCCGTCATCCAACTAATTAGGTCCTTCAAATATGTTATCCGTTGCTTTCTCCTGTCTGTTTTTCCCTCTATCTGGCCTGCTAATATCAGGTTCTCCAAGCCGTCCTTCCTCATTGCACATCCCAGGAACTTTAGCTGTCTCTTCCTGGTGCTCCGTATTAATTTTCTTTTTATTTCCATCATGTCTAAGACCTCATCATTGCTCACATGCTCGATCCATGATATTCGCAGTATCCTTCTGTAGAACCACATTTCAGTTGCTTCAAGTTTTTCCTTCATATCTGATGTTATTGTCCAACATTCACTGCCATATTGAAGAATTGACATTACATAGCAATCCAGTACTCTCTTCTTTGTTTCTAGCGGAATTCTCCCTTTTCTTGATACTTTGCTCAAATTCTGGAATACATTCCTTGTGCTTTTGGATCTCAGGAATATAAATATATAAAAACAGCTGTGACCATAAAATGAGGGGTCAGTTTATATCTTGATTGTAATATGGAATTGATCCCCCACTTTATATCCAGTATGTTTCTGTAGAACCACATTTCAGTTGTTTCAAGTTTTACCTTCATCTTTGATGATATTGTCCAGCATTCACTGCCATATTGAAGAACCGACATCACATAGCAATCCAGTACTCTCTTCTTTGTTTCTAGCGAAATTGTCCTGTTTCTTAATACTTTACTCAACTTCTGGAATGCTTCCTTCGCCATGCCAATTCGCTTTTGGATCTCAGTGTCACACTTTCCGTACATGTACAAAAAGCTTTAACCTGAATGTCTAATATTATGTACAAAATATTTAGATTTCGGTCGAAAATAAGACATAGATGTTGATGTGCCGCTAAAGAAAGTCAATCAAAGTCGAAACGGATTGCATAGGAACGAAAGTATTGTATAAATAGAAATTAAAAGAAGTATTTAAATTTACTGTGATCGAAATCCTAAGATGGTTACTACTTTAAAGAGTGAAATTGTTTCATTGGAATAAATATTGTTACCTTGTAGAAGCAATTAACAAGGAAACGTAGAATGTTAGTTTAACAGTGTGGCAATAACAACCCAAAGCCGAAGTGGTTTTGAATTCAGCCTTGTCTTTCTAAGATTTTTGGCAACCAGAAGCTTACCTTACACTGCTATCCAACTCATAGCTGAAAGAATAAAAGCATTCGTACGTTTTTATTTAAAGTTTACTCGAGACTAGATTGTTTTGTGTGTTTATACTTTTGGAATTTATGACAAATATTTAGGATGGAACACAGTCAGTCATTTAAGTTGCATACGTGATACACGCTTAGGCGATCATGTCTCGAAAGAGACAGACTGACTGAGCAGAAGATTATCCCGCAGTAGGTTGCCATTACGTTCTGCGGTAGACTGGTTGCCAGCCAAGGCTATAGAACCCAATCTGTCCTGTTATTTGACTCATAGCTAGAGAGGGAAGAGATGTATTATATTATTTAGTAGTAATTAATGGGGGATCAGTTTATTACTTCATAACAATATAAAACTGATCCCCCACTTTATGCTCAGTACTAACCTTAATCAAGTTTTCAACTATTATATTCAGTCAGTAATTTAAGTACCATACGTGATACACGCTTGGGCGATCATGTCTCGAAAGAGACATGACTGACTGGGCAGAAGATTATCCCGCAGTAGGTTGCCATTACGTTCTGCGGTAGACTGTTTGTCAGCCAACTGGAAGCAAAAGACGGATTAATACGTCTCGCAAGGATATTTGCGCCTATAATTTAATAGTGAGATTTAAGCTACTAATAAATATTTTGAAAGATTTTGAAAAGAAGAAACATTTTTGATTTTATAAATAATTCTTTTTATTTGCTAGTGAATAATGCATTAAGCAATTTTATTCTGAAAATGACAATGATTTTTGCTAATACAAGCATTACAATTAAACTCATTCACGGGAAGAGAAAGCATATTCATATCTCTGGAAGAATGTGGTGCGTATGTGCCCGATGTAAGAATTTAATACCGTTTCCATTAATAATACTGGCGCTACAATCTCTACGAGAGCGGGCGAATTGATAAACGGATTTAGATTTTAAATAGGAAAGTGGTTGAGGCTCCCCTATTGTTGGTAATTATTAGATTATAAACCTTAAACTTTATATAGTTGATAATAAATCAAAGACGTTTGTTAGGATAGACATGCCTCGTCAAATTATATTTTTAATGATATCTTTTATCTTGTTTCGTTATCTAAATTTCGTTCAGACTAATTTTATTTATTCGTCGATGTAATAGTCAAGGAAGTTATTGGTAGAGTTTGTTTCATGTTACTAAGTTCCTTATAGAATAACGTGTTGTGTTCATTATTTTATACGAGATATTTAGCCAGAAAATAAGTCATAGATACACTTTAAGAAATTCAAAAATATTAAACAAACACTAATCAACATTTCCTCTGAGCACGTCGTTAATTAACAGATAAAATTAGCTTGGCTGCAAGAAAAGACTAAAAGATTAGAAATTATTATTATACAAAAAAATAAAATAAAAAAAAACAGTTCACATTAAATAAAATATTCACCAATGGAGACAGTATCTTGAAATGTATATAATGTACTTATTTTGCGCATATATATATATAAATTATACCCACCACGCCTCACCTGTGACAGGCAAAACATAATATACTTTCTCTGTTCAATATGTTCAAATAGTGGATATATTGGAGAATCTGGAAATAGCTTTAGATTCCGTTTCAACAATTATAAACTAAACATACGCCAAAACAACCCGTATCCCATAGCCCAACACTTCAATCAACCAGGACACACATTAGAAAACTGCAAATTTTTACTAATAGATTCTGATTTTAGTTCTACATACTCACACAGAAAGAAAGAAAAATACTGGATTTTAAAATTAAATACATACAGGCTAGGGTTTAAATAGGGACTTAGGTGTTTTGAATCTTTATAAATATTTCAATAGTTAGATACACTTAAAAAATTTTCCTTTAAAACAACATTTATAAGTATTATTAAAGATAGGTTTACGTTTACAAATATTTAAAAAAATCTGGCGCTTTCTGCGTCACGTGATGTAAACAATCTCTCTCTACGAATGGTCATTGCGAAAACATTTCTAATTTAAATTTTAAAATCATTTGTTTCTGATGAAAGGCCGAGGACGGTCTGAAATATCAAATATAATAATAGAAATAAATACTCTCAAAAAATACATTTTTAAACTTACAACTTTTTAGTAGTTTTTCCTTATATATATATATATATATATATATATATATATATATATATATATATATGTAGTCATCCGCAGACAGATCTGATTCGATGTATCACAGCTCATCAGTACGGTTAGACAGCCGATTGCTTTTTACTCAGGACTGAAACCCGCCCGAATTGGCGTCAGTCGGCGATTCTACCTCTGAGCTATGGCCTCTCGGTAGAAGGATGCAGACATTTTAGCGTGTATATTATCATTAAACACGCTCAATAGCTGAGAGTGTTCTAACTCATTGCTGAATTAACGATGCGTAGATGCCAGAGTAGCTACTGTTTTTCAAAGTCAACCATTATTCCAGATTTCTCAATGAGGGTGTGAGAGCGTAATGTGAAAAGTGTGTGTATATAATTATAAATATCAATATATATATGCAATTTGTTATATATATTATATTATTTATATATTATATATGCGCGGTGCTTATTTGAAAAAGCTCAATATCAGTGATAGAGCTGACATATTCATATAGATAGGTGTGAGTTTGTAACCCTAGGTTTCACGCACTTGCGATCGTCAATTGCGTGAAACCCAGTGTTATAAGCTCACACCTACCTATCTCTCTCTCTCTATATATATATATATATGTATATATATATATATATATATATATATATCCGAGTGAATAAGGAACGAAGAGAAATTTACAACGCCCAAAACATTAATTTAAAACAGTTCTCGATATATAATATAGAGCTGTGAATATTTATTATAAATTATATTTTAGAACATGTACAAATTTTAATCCACTACAAAGTGTAAATTTTGTTTCGACATTGAAATTACAATGTCTCATCAGGTAGGGTGGAAAGGAATAGAAGACCTCTTTTCTTATATTTGGCGAGTTGTGTGTGGGATGTTGGTAGGGGTTAGCGACAAGTGAATAATTCTTGTACATTGTCCGTTAGAATTTTGAAAATTCGCTAAATAATAAATACATTCATGAAACTTCAACGTCGGCCTGACTAAAATAACAATGTTCAGCTAAATTATAAATTACTCCACATTAATTTTATTATTTCTCTATCTATATCCCCATATCGAGCACTTTATGACAAAAAACCTGCTTGCCTAAAATGCCTTTCTACAAATAAACTATTGAAAAACAGGAATTTTCACACTAAGAATCATTACAATTTTAACACTATATATATATATATATATATATATATATATATATATATATATATATATGTCTAGCCACACTGATGAGCTGTGATACAGCGAAACGGGCTTGTATGTGGATGACTAATATATTATGCTCTCATTACGATTGAGCTTCTCTGGAGAAGAAAATTTTAAAAACAGTTTCCACATCGGCTATAATGCGTGACTCTTCAGAAATGAATTGAGTTCTCTCAGTGACTGGCGTCTGTATACACTGCTTACATACAAGACGTTAAAATTTCCCTTCTCTGATCCCTTGCGCCGATGGCTTAGGGACTAGAGACTCTGACTGACACCAAATCGGTCGAGTTTCGATCCTGGCCAGAAGCAAGTGGATATGTCTAGCCACGTTGCTGAGCTGTGATACAGCGAAACGGGCTTCTGTGTGGATGACTAATGACAAATTATATTGATACTTAGTAATGATGCATATATATGAAATAACTTGTTAGAACATTATTTTTGATCGATACTCGTATTTAAATAGATATTCTGCTTTTAATCAAACAATAATTATCTACTTAAATACGAGTATTGATGAAAAATTATGTTCAAACAAGTAATTTTAAATTGTCGGTTGTTTATAACCAGTTTCGTTAATCTTCGTTAATTTCCGTAACATGATGATTATCGTAAATAATCAGGCCGGTAGAAATAAATATATAATACTGTTTGATTATAAACAGAATATCTACTTAAATACGAGTATCGATGAAAAATAATGTTCAAACAAATCATTTCAAATTGTTTGTTGTTTATAACCAGTTTCGTTAATCTTCGTTAATTACTGTAATATATCGCTCATTCCGTAATGAATTTAGAGCAATCTGGCTATTGAGCATGTATAATGATAATGTATACGCTAAAAAGTCTGCCTTCTTCTTCCGAACGCCCGTATCTCAGAGGTAGAATTCGCCGATTGACGCCAATTCGGTCGGGTTTCAATCTTGGGTTAAAAGCAATCGGAGTCTAACCGTACTGATGAGCGGTGATACAGTGAAACAGATGTGTCTGCGGCTGACTATATATATATATATATTACGGAAATTTGTGTAAAATCTTCTGTGCAATGAAGACGGAAGCTGACGATGGTACGCCTGAAATACGCCTACCCTACGCTTAACCATGGAATAACGCGTCTGTCTTACGTTGTACATATATTTGTTGTATCTGTATTTATATACATGTATATTTAGACCTCTCGTATGGAGTTGTCCTACAACTTTATCTACAAGACACTCCTTTGGTTTCTTCTTTATGTACACCGCACACACACACACACACACACACACACACACACACACACACACATATATGTATATATAAAACAAATTGCATATTTATATATATATATTGATATTTATAATTATATACATACACACACACACACACACACACACACACACACACATATATATATATATATATTGTAGTTCCCCTTTGAATATATATAATAAAGCAATTACTATTTAAATAAATCAAGGCAGACAGGACAGTTAATATATTTACTGGATACGATTATAGCTATAATAAAAGAGGAAAAATTGTAAAATCTGTGGACATAAAATCTTTGGAAAGTAATAATACATGCAAAAAGATTCAGAAATTAAAAATACATTCTAAAAAAAAATGTGGAAAGTAAATAAATATACGATTTAGCACATTTGAAAAGTAGTCAATGTTTGACACAGTTGTGAAGTTATAAATCATTATACCAAAAATAAGAAAATATCAAAACCTTTTAACGAAATAAAAACATAGTAAAATATTTTTACTTTGCTTCGTAATAACACATTTTAACACAATCAACTTCCAGCCATATCGTGTTGAAACACTGGTTCTGAAAAACACCTTTGTTAACGTCTAGCCTTGTCAATATTTCGATAGGTTACCAGGTGCTGTAAGATTGCTTGCCCCGTTGATGCTATGTACGATAGCACTGAATTAGAAGTCGGGTCCGATATCTTCATTTAAGTGCAAAAACCTTCACAAAACGTATGAATTCATACATATTCTAGTTATGGATTATTTAGTAGTAGTAGTAGTAGTAGTAGTAGACCTCCGTCCGTCAGGGTTGACCATGGGTAGCATTCTAGTTGTCTGGTTGGCTGGAGGATCAGCGTCTGGGACTGTAGAAGCCGATGCGGGAGTGACACTCTTTATTGCAAAGGCTGTATTTATGTTTTGTTTCTGGTCTGTCGGAGCTGTTGCTTCCTGCGAACCCACCTCTCAATGGCGACTTATGTTAGTTGCTTCTTTCTTGATTTAAGTTGTTGGGCCAGGGTTCTTCTCCATTTGAACCGGTTGAATGCTACGCTCTCCCATGACTCCGTGTTGACGCCCACAGCTTTCATATAGCGTTTTATGATGTCACGATACCGCAGTTGTGGCCGCCCAGTGGGTCTTCTTCCAGAAACCAGCTCTCCATACAGGAGGTCTTTTGAAATGCTACCGTCTTCTAGTTATGGAATATTTAGCAGGACCTGTATAAATAGATGATTATTATCTCTAAACAATTATTTAAGTCAAAAATATTTTATGGTTTTAAATAATCTAAAAAAGGTTGATAAATCGTAAAAAATCAATCGATCGGCAACGAATAAAATATTGCCACCTTGTAGTACAACCATAGAATTTTTAACGCCATCAATAAGTAATAATACATACTAGCACAATTGTACAGCAATTTAGCATAAAGAAAAATATTAAAACAATTCTAAAAAACAAATAAAGAGCCCTATATATTAATTTTGCAATATTATTAATCTTTATGAATCGTGTCACCACGAGCACATGCGTAATCTAATGACAATTTTCTAATTTGAAAGTTTTTGATAAATTTTTATTTTTTTATTTAATCATTTCACCCCAAGCAAGGCATGACTGCCACTAGGGCTCAGGAGAATACCATGGGAAGAAAAACTGGGTACAGGGGATATTGCAGAAAGGATAAAAATGAATGGGGGTTTAATAGAAGACGACAGGTGACATTGCATTTAAATTTGGGAGAGTGTAGTTTTTAAGGAAGCAAGTAAAAGCGGGAAGAAGTGTGAAAAAAGAAACTGTTGGAGAAGATGTGATGATCACATTCAACTATTTCAGCGGCAAAAGGGAGAGACCTAAATACCAACCTAGTCAATCAGTTAAGTGCCGTACGTGCTACACGCTTTGTATCGGAAGAGACATGACTTTAACTAAGAGCTGGAAGGAGAAGAGATAGATTATATTACATTATTATATTAAGTATAATTAGCGGGGGGATCATTTTATTACTTTATGACAATAGAAAACCGATCCCCCGCTTTTTGCCCAGTAGAAGTTTTAATTATTTTTCCAACTATTTTATTTATTTAAATGCCATATGTGATACACACTTTGGGCGATCATGTCTCAAAAGAGACATAACTGACTGCGCAGAAAATAATCCTGCAGTAGGTTGCCATTGCTTTCTGCGGTAGACTGGTTGCCAGCCAAGGCTCTAGAACCCAATCTGTCCTGTTATTTAACCAATAACTGGAGGGAAGAGACGGAATAATACCTTTCCCGAGGGTATTTGCGCGTAAGTAAATGCAAGGAATTCAACTGGAATTCGAACTCGGCTCTCCGACTCGTCGTTCCCTGTCGATATCCACTGCACCACAACACACATCCTATGTACCAGCCACCGGATATGTTTAAATTCATGTGGTCGGACCTTGGACAAAAAAAGCTCATCAGAGCAGTTGGCATGAAAATATTCCTAGAAAAGATAGAGGGAAGCCACGTCACATTTGGCGAGAAAGTGACTGAATTCGAGATGCCAGATCAGGACTGATTACATTGCAGATCATGCTTTGGATTTTGTCGAGAATCTCGAGATGAATAGCATGAGCACCTGACCAGATATGGCAACAGTATTCACTGCACGGACGAATAGTAGATTTATAAATGTGAAAGATGAATTCTGACGAGAAACTGAAGATGAATAGCAGGAGCACCCGACCAGATATGGCAACAGTATTCAAGGCAAGAACGAATAGTAGATTTATAAATGTGCAAGATGGATTCTGACGAGAACCTCGAGATAAATAGCACGAGCACCCAACCAGATATGCATGGACAAATGGTAGATTTATGGATGTGCAAGATGAGTTTTGACGTGGAGAACATTCTGAATGAAATTTCTAGCTCGAAAGAGTCATGCCTAAGTGGGCAGAAGTGTATCCCGCAGTAGATTGCCATATGGTAGACTAGTTGCCAGCCAAGGCTATAGAACTCAATCTGTCCTGTTATTTAACTCATAGCTAGAGTGGGGAGAGATGTATTATATTATTAAGTAGTAATAGTGGGGGATCAGTTTATTACTTCATAACAATAGAAAACTTATCTCCCTAATTCATGCCCAGTAGAATCCTTAATCATGTTTCCAACTATTAAATTCGGTCAGTCGGGTATGTGCCATACGTGATACACGCTTTGGGCGATCATGTATCGAAAGAGACATGACTGATTGGGCAGAAGATTATCCCGCAGTAGGTTCCCAATTGCTATCTGCGGTAGACTAGTTACCAGCCAAGGCTATAGAACCCAATCTGTCTTATTATTTAACCCATAACCGCAGGGAAGAGATGGAGTAATACTTTTCCCAGGTTTATTTGTGCGTAAGTGAATGCAAGGATTTCAACTGGAATTCGAACTCGGCTCCCCGACTTCTCTTTCCGAGTCGATATCCACTGCACCACAACGCACATTATTTTAATATTCGAAACAAATGCTAATCCTGATATGGTGAGAAAAGAGAGCCTGAAAAAATTCAGTTTTATTTTCCCGTGTTTTTTGTTTTTGTTTTTTTTAATTAGGCATTACAGTGTTGTTGAAACCCGAATTTCTTTTCATTAAATGTAATTACTTTCCTTCATATTTTTTTCCAAACTAAACCCTCTTCTTGTTTTGCAAATTCGTTTTGTTAGCAATATAAACAAGAATTATAACTCTCAAAGGCCGCACTGTAGCCTATTTATTGCAATCAAACGGCACATCAGAATAAGTATTCAAATTCAAATATCGTTAAAATGTCATTTTTCATTTCGATCCATCGAATTATCGTAGAATCGCACATGGCCTGAGAATTGACGTGATGTAATACAAACAGAAAATAAAAAACAAAACTATGAAAAGATTAATAATATTAACTGTGTCTTTAAATTTCTGAGATGAGGTATTGTAACTATTTACATTTACAATTTTCAAATTGTTTATATCCAGAAAATGAATGGTACCTCGAACAAGAGCAGTGAACGAAATAATAAATTCTGTTCAAGATTCCTACATATTCCTCCTGAATAAGGCCGGAACGGACAGCCAAGCATTGTGATTATGCCAAGAAAGATAATCTTTATTGTCATGATTATGACGTTTCGACCGTCGTACGCTCTAACCTTCTTCAGGTCCTAGGAATTTTGAACCGAACCCTTTATTTTGATCGTTGGGGTATATAATTCTAAATCCATGTGCGATGCCACTTCCAGTTACCATGTAGTTATCTCTCTTTAACTTAACTCTTTAAGTTATTTATTTACCACTGCTGTAGCTAGGTATTGAACTCGCAACTCTTTGGATCAAGTCACTGGAATTAACCAACGCATATATGTCCTGGGCCATGGGTCTTTGAGGACATGGAATGAGAAATATATACCCCAGTGATCGAAATAAAGGGTTCGATTTAAAATTCCTTAAAATCGGAAGACGGCCAGAGAGTAAAACGGCCGAAACATGGCAATACAGATGAGGAGAACAGTCTGAACAGTGAAAATAATGTGAATATTAGCTCATTTCAGAAATATAAACAATATTGACTATGTTTAGTGTATGAACATGGTAGGCAGACCGGCTCGTGACAGGACCTACCTCAGTGTTGGGCATCTTGTCTTGCCATGAGATTCCCAATATACGTCGGATACTTTGCACGTTCAGACGCCTTCTCTTGCCTGGCGTACGGGGTCCATGTCTCACTGCCATATAGCAGTGTACTGATGACACAGGTGTTGTACACTTTGTCTTCACTGTCAGCTTGGAGTTCGTTCAAACACGTGTTGTGAGTCGCGCAAACGTTGTGGCTGCCTTCTTAATTCTCTTGTCCAGCTCTATGTTCAGGGAGAGGTTGCCAGTGATGTTAGAACCAAGGTAGGTAAACTGATGGACCACATCCAGCTCAGAGTCATTGTTGTTGCGGTGTCTTGACCTCGGAGGCCTTGTTTTTTTTTTTTTTTTTTTTTTTTTCAAACTAATGGTCAGCCTAAAGTCTCTGCATGCCTAAGAGAAATGAGCTATTAGTGTTTGAAGTTCACGCTGAGCGTGGAGTGCTAATGCCGAAAAACTCTTAAAATTAGTTATTCAACTACCAATAACATGCAAAACATAATTAATTCTCGTAATAATAAAATACTTAAAAACTTCCATAACTAACCCCTGGAAAATATTTTTTTCTGCAATTGCATCAATAAAACCAATTGCCCGCATGATGGCAGGTGTAATTCTAAAAAAGCTGTTCATGAAGCCACTATTACTCTGTTAAATTAAATAAATAGATTTAACATTGATTTCTTTTGAGTTCGTCTTTATCGGAATTTACCTGATTTAAATACCAAATATTCTACGTTATATATATATAATCAGCAGAAAGATTTGTTTCGCTGTATCACAGCTCATCAGTACGATTAGTCATCAGATTGCTTTTATCCAGATTGAAACCCGATCGAATTGGCGTCAATCGGCGATACTACCTTTGATCTATGGACGCTCGATAGAAGGAGGCAGACTTTTAGCGTGTAATATACCATGTATACATACGCCAGTATTTAGAGAGTTCTAATTCATTACTGAATGAACGATATATATATATATATATATATATATATATATATATATATATATATATATGTAAGAAGGTAAGTATGTATATGAGTATAGGCCTATATACACATAAATACATAAATATTAATTGTGTGAGAATGGAACAGTGTATACTAGAGCAAAAATATGTATTAATAAACATGCATATTATATTATATGCATATTATGCATATATTATTATTATGTTTTACGCACGACTCTAAGTTTTATTATTAGCAAAGCTCAGAAGCTTAAGCACCCGATGATTGCTTAAAATTGCATGAAACACAGAGTCGTGCGTAAAACGTACGATAATATATATATATATAAACAGAGACTTAAAGCCCCAGAGATAACAAATAGACTTAAATAAAGTTGTCATAATATAAGACCTTAGGTTCCCTTTCGGCCAACACATTATCAAAGGTGCTTTTTGGCAGTATTGTTAATGATAGACAGGACACGAAACAAACTTACAGAATGGAAAGTTGGAACTCGTTTAAAAACATAATTTTAATCAATATATAATTAATATGTAAGTGGGTGTAAGCACACAGTTTCACAAGAGCAATAAAATAGAAAAAGAAAAACTCACAATCCCTCTAACAATCGTAAGAAACGAATGAAATGCTCTTTCTGTCTGCACAGACTCGGCTGGTGGGTTTTCAAGTAAACAGCTTCCGAAACATGTAAATTATGGTCCGAGTGGGCAATGTGCAAGACAGAAAACCATGTATCCTCATGCCGAGAGGCACAGTCTTGATTATCATGTAAGTGTTGTCCAATGGCCGAATCATGAACAGCCTGTGTTATTGTTAAAGACCGTCTAGTACTACCTGAACGTAAATTTGCGGGGACCAGCTGCGCTAACCTCAGATTGGCCCGTCCTATGTATACCGCTTCACATTGGCATTTGAACTTATATATATATATATATATATATATTAATAATTTCACCCCAAGCAAGCAAGGCATTCCACTGCCACTATTGCGCTTGGGGCTACATAGTGGGAGGTGAATAGGAAGAGTGGTTAGATATAGGAAATGTCAGAAGGGGGGTGATAGATAGTTGAGTGGGTGGGAAGAGTGTTTGAAAGAATGGAAGTTAGTTTGTTAGGAGGTGTCTATTGACCTTACATTTAAACTCCTGGAGATTGTAGCCGTCGGGGAAGCAGTCATGTGGAAGAGAATTCCACAGTCGGGAAGTGCGAGAAAAGAAACTGTTAGAGTAGAAGTTGCGGTTGCATTTTATTGGTTTCACTGTAAAAGGGTAGGATCTAGTTGCTAATCTAGTATCTCGTGCAAATTCGAACCTAGGGGGCACCAGTGATCTAAGTTCATCGGAGCAGAAGCCGTGAAAGTATTTATAGAAGAAACACAGGGAAGCCACGTCGCGCCGGTGAGAGAGAGACTGCAGGCGGTCTGCTAAGTCGGTATCGATCACATTACAGACCCTCCGCTGTACCTTTGTCTAGAAGCCCAAGGAGAATAGCAGGGGCACCCGACCAGATATGGCAACAGTATTCCAATGCACGGGCGGATGGTAGATTTATAAATGTGCAGGATAGATTCAGACGGAAAAAACCTCCGGGCCCTGCACAGAGAACCGACTTTCATAACAGCGGATTTAGAAATGGATTCGATATAGTCATTCCACTTGAGGTCTGCTGAGAGTGTGAGACCAAGGAGGCGTAGTGTTTTACTCTCTGGGAGGCAAGCCTGGTGGTGTTAAATTGTAATTATTTTGCAATGCTTTGGTCATATTGTGTTTGATATGACAGTAATGCTAGAGCGTTAACAGAATTAATGTGGAGAAAATTGTCACTTAGCTGAGGGGTATTATTTCAGGCAATACCGGCTTCGAAGTTTCGGGAGGGCATGTTTGGAAAGTCTTCATCATTTAGGGACATTTGTGATTTTATTGTTGCTATTTCCCAAACTTTTTCTATTAATAAGAAATTTCGTGTAATTTGATGTGATTTTTTTGCTTGATAAATGTTATATTATTTGATTGTTTGTTTGTTGTTGTTATTGTTTCTTAGGTAGTGGAGGGTGGGTTGGGATTTATTCAAAGTCAGCACGACTGAAATTAACACTGCTCACCTAAATGACAAGTTTTCCACATTGACTATATTAACAAGTATCATCCGTAAATCTAGGCCAAGGTTATCTTGTCGTTTGAGATAAAATACAGACGCCAATAATAACTAACACTATAAATCTAAAATCCTCACCCAAATTTCTTCCCGTGATTCTTTTTGTTTCGATAAATTTGACCCATTCATTGTTGCATGAATTTGGTCTGATGAGCGGACTGTAACAGCTCCACGAAATAAGCTATTACCAATGGATTTATTAAAAATATCCAAACTATTTTCATTATAATACGATGTTAAATTCTAACATTGAGTTCTCATCGGATTTAATCCCCTGTGGAATTAACCTTACCGAGTACCAAGGAAAGTACTTCTATGTGAGACGCCACAAGCTGTAGTGCGATTTTCGCTTCCAGCATGCACGCACGTTTTCACCAATCCTCCACACAAACAAAATAGACGACTACTACTATCTTACGTCCGCGAACTGCCCGTTACAACCACCACTATTTTCATCTTTGATAATGGCTGATGTAAGCCGAAAGCTCAGAAAGAATTAAATAAAAACATGTATCAATATTGTGATTTTCTTTCATTTTTCAAAGATAATGCTATTAAGCTTATCAGACGATATGAAAAAAATTACATAAAATAAATCAACAAAACTTGTCTATATTATCTAATGAAACATGCATCAATATATATATATATATATATATATATATATACAAAGGGGGTGTCCATAAAGTTCGTGTGCACTTTAAAATTTTTTAACTTTATTTGTATTGCGATGGAAATAATATGTAAAAAGGATTAGAAAGAAAGAAATCTATATTTTTTAAGGTTTTATTAAAATTTTCTTTAAATTTCCACATGTCCTCCCTCATTGGCCATAGAAAATGAAATAAGATTTTGCAGATGACGGAAAACATTTGCCAACTGATTTACAGTAATGTCTGAAATCACATAATAAGTTTTAAGGTTATATTGAAATTTTATTTAAGTTTCCACATGTCCACCATGATTAGGAATAGAAACGGTAATAATTTGTCAAAAGGATTAGAAAAAAGTAAATCTATATGTTTTAAGCTTTTATTGAAAGTTTATTTAAGTTTCCACATGTCCTCCATCATTAGCAATACAAAGGGTAAGACAATTTTGCAGTTCACGAAAAATATTTGTCAACTGATTTACAGTAATGCCTGAAATCACATTAGTTATTTTAGCTTTCAAATCTTCTAATGAACTAGGTTTGGTTGCATACACAATTGTTTTCACATATCCCCATACAAAAATTTAATGGAGTCAAATCTGGCGAACATGGAGGCCAATAAAATCGTCCACCACTTTCGTTAGAAAATTCCTGATTTAGAAACTGTTTAATACGCAGAGCAAAGTGACAAGGAGTTCCATCTTGTTGAAATACTGTGTTATCTTTCAAGATTACTGATTATTTCTATCACAACTACAAATAAAGTGCCCTTGGGGTTTATGGACACCCTGTGTGTGTGTGTGTGTGTGTGTGTGTGTGTGTGTGTGTGTGTGTGTGTGTGTTTCTTCTATTTAAATCTTTTTTGATTTCTTAATCATAGCCTTGGTTTTTTACGAATTTTTTAATCATTACTGTTGCCATGTACCAGACTAGGTTTGAAATTTTTAAAAAAATCATCCTTATTGACTTTATATACAATCGGATTGCCTCCCAAATTATTATGTATTATTTAAGTTTTTGTCACTTTAAGTCACTCACAATTCTATTCTTTTGCCAAACTTTACTGAGATTTGTAAATGCTTTGCTCACTTATTGTTTTCAATTCCATGTATGTGTGATACTAGGAGTCAAACCGCAAAATGAACTCACAACTTAATTTACTCGTTCGATTAATTCGATCCTGACTGGGTACTCTGCACTTCCTTGTGTATAGACGAAGCTGAAATTAGTTACCTAGATTATTTTTCACTACTCTGGATTGCTGTATTATCTCGGGATGCAGACGTAGTTAGCCATCTAAGCTTGGAGACCACCTTTTGCTAGCGACAGAATCAACTCATTTCTCGGGAATTGAGTGAATTTTCACCTGAAATAATCAAAATACAAAAGTCGATTATCGATTCTTCCAAAATCCCTATCTTTACTTTTTAACAAGTACAGTAAAAAAATAAATCTAAACTTATCTATAAATGGAACTTTGTCTGTGTGTGTGTGTCCGTTACCTATAGACTCCGAAACGGCTGAACCAATTTTCTTGAAAATTTACACAGTTGTACTATAAGCATCTGCGAGTGTTCTTAGCTAGGTTTTGTATCGAGGTACGCCCGATAAATATCGAAAAATCGATAATCAACAAAATCGGGTGACTGAAGGAGTGGTCTGATTTTAATCAAATTTCATACACTCATAGACATAAGAAACGATATTCAGAAGTTTCAAGGTTGCAGTTCTTACAATAGTGCAGAAAATTGATAATATATATATATATATATATATATATATATATATATATATATAAAAGGCAAGATGTTTGTGTGTTTGTCTGTTTATCTGCCTAATTGTCTGTATTTTTTTCAGCACTTTTATTTTAGTTTTTGCTAAAGTAGGTATAATTGTAGTTCTTGGCCTAAGCCATGATACCATTTACTCAGAGGACTTATTTAGCCTTCAAAATTCAGCTTACGACGAAAAAAACTTATTTGATATTGATACCAGGGAATCAAAATTTGAATTACATCCATTCATTTTTCTTTCAGTCTACGGTTTTGCTTTAACGGAGAACAACGATTGCTTTTTAGTTTTTCGTGCCAACTTCCAAAGAATCTGAGCTCCAGGACCATGGATTAGTTTTAAAGCTTTCATTACATCCGAGCAACGCCGGGCTATACTGCTAGTAAATAAATAAACGAAATGATTCTGTTTAGTAAATGATGTCCTAGTCGTAGTCAAGACAGTGAGAAAATTTTGGTATACGCCGTAAAGGGAAAATGCTTACCTGACACGTGCGCAGAAACATACGTTTTTGCTACATGATGTGTTGTACTTGTGCGTAAATAGAAGTTGATATATTATTAACTAGCTTTCATTTGCGGTGTCGGAGAGAAGGTATGTAACACATCTGTATACTTTAATAGCCATGTTTTCTTTAATAAAAAATCAATCTTTCGACCTTCCTTGATAAAAATTGATTTCATTATATATTCTTTTATTGATTGTTTTTAATGTTTGGGTATATATCTGAATTTTTCGATTACCAATTTTCGATATTTATCGGAAGTACCTCGACACAAAAGCTAGCTAAATACACTCGCAGACGTTTATAGTAGAACTGTGTAAATTTTCAAGAAAATTGGTTCAGCCGGTTCTATAGGTAACGGACACACACACACACACACACACACAAACACACACACACGCACACACACACAAAAACACACACACACGCACAAACACATACAAACACACACACACAAACACACACGCACAAACATGCACACACACACACACAAACACACATACACACGCACGCACAAACACACACACACACGCACACACACACACAAAAACACGCACACATGCGCACAAACACACACAAACACACACACACACGCACACAAACATGCACACACACACACACAGACAAAGTTCCATTTATAAATAAGTTTAGATATGCTTGACACATGCCTTTTTTTTTTCGGATACTCATACTCACATAAAATTCTATTCCTTTTATTAAACGTGGCACAGATTTATAAACAGCCATGAGTTTTTCTTTTTTGCTTCTGTCTTACATTTAAAGATTTTCATTCATTTATTTCACGTGACACGTAACCTGACCAATGAAATCAAACCTCAATCAACATACTGTTTCGTTGAATTTATTTTTTTAAATTGTCTAAAACTTGTCATCTTAAACCATATCGATAATTCAAATTTACTTAATTAAAAAAGTGATTTAATGACTGACTACACGCTGTCATAGAAAAATCCTTATTTAAATTCTTAGAAACAAATGATATAGGTTTACGTTTACGTTTACCTATTTCTATATTTCTTTCTTTCTTTTCACAACAATATTACTTTTAACAATTATTAATTAAATCTCATATATATATATATATATATATATGGAAGTAGAATCGCCGACTGGCGGTCGGGTTTCAATCCTGGGATAAAAAGCAATCGGAGTCAAACCCGTACTGATGAGCTGTGATACAGCGAAACAGATCTGTCTGCGTATGACTATAGTATATATATATATATATATATATATATATATATATATATATATAAGACAGCTCATGTTCATACATTAAGCACTGTTTTATTAACACTTGAATAATTATACAATACGTATGTGCACCCTCATATGTATATTTATTAATTTACAGCACTATATATATATATATATATATATATATATATATATATATATATATTCCTGTTGTCATTTGAATTATATTGATTTTTTGTCTTAATGTAATATACTCAACAGTAGGTATCTCAATATATATTAGACGGCATATTGATATAAATGACTTGCTGTAAATTTTGACGGATTATGCTAACTCGTATATATATATATATATATATATATATAGGAGAGTTTTGTAATTTGCTTGAAGCATTTGGGTATTACCTATTTAAAATTTATTAATATTTCGAGATTAAAATCAATCACAACACGCACACATACATGCACAAACACACTTACAGGTACACACGCGCAAACACACTATCTATAATTAACGACAGCAGTAGCAGCGAAGGATGACCATTCGTTGAAAGACACGGTCCACGAAACAGACGTGAAAAAAGCTCTCCTACCATTCTGAAGATAAGATTTTGATTTCGACAACCTACCCATATATATATATATATATATATATATATATATATATATATATATATATATATATATGTAATCATGTCGCCCCAAACAAGGCATTTTACTGCCACTTTTTTGGAGGGAGTTACGTAGGAGCAAAGTTATGAGAAAGAGTTACAGGTTATAAGGGGTGTCAGGAAGTGGGTAAGAGAAGGATGAGAATATTGATGAGAGTAGAGAAGGCGGAGAAAAGAGCATGAGAGAGAGAGAGAGAGAGAGAGAGAGAGAGAGGATGCAGGTTAGTGAGGAGATGACTATTGACTTTATATTTAAATTCTTGGCAACTATGGCTGTCGGGAAAACAAGTAAATAGAAGGGAATTACACAGAAAAGAAGCTGCTGGAGTAGATTTTGCGTTTACAGTTTATTGGTTTCACAGTAAAAGGGTGGGACCTAGTTGCTAATTTTGTTGACCGAGTAAGTCTAAGCCGTACTGATGAGCTGTAATACAGCGAAACAGATCTGTCTGCGGATGACTATAGTATTTGCGCTCTCAAACCCTGATTGAGCACTCTGGAAGTGTGGTAGACTTTGTAAACAGTAGCTACTCCGGCATATAAGCACCGCTCATTCGATAATGAATTGGAGCACTCTAGCTATTGGGAGTGTTTATAGGCGCTAAAAAGCCGGCCTTCTTCTACTGAACGCTTGTGGCCTAGGGGTAGAATCACCGACTGACGCCAATTCGGTCGTGTTTCAATCCTGGGTTAGGAAGCGACCGGAGTCTAAGCCGTACTGATGAGCTTAATATCAGCGAAACAGATCTGTCTGCGGATGACTATAGTAAATATATATATATACTTCAAAACAAAATTTTGTATACATGAAAGATTTTAGGTAAAACTCGTCCCAGAATAAAAATGTTTTCGTTTTTTGTTAGATTTTGGGATATACCGTACTTAGTTCTGTATGAGCCAACGATATTGAAAACGTTTTTTTTTAATTTAAAACCCCCCCGCCACCACGGCAGTAAAAAAAATCTGTGTATAGTGCAGACAGCCATTATTTTGATGTGAAGAAAATGATGATGAAAATTGGTGCAACACTTGAGCCTTTTCGGTATTTCGGACTTATAACATTTTAGTAATAGCACGGAGATGTTGCATAATTATAGCAAATGTTATTTACATTGTATTTCGATGTTATAGACACCTTTTAAATGAGAAACGAAATTGTTTACACACGAGTGATTCTGGATAAACATCAGGAAGTGTGAGATTACCGTCTAAAAACATTGATATTAGTTCAGCATTCGTGATGTAAATATTTGCAGCATCCTGATTGCATAAAGAATTGCTTACTAGAGGCTTTTTGTGTGTCGCTTTGTTCGAGGCAAAGATTTATAGTGGGTTAAATAAATTCGGTTTGCAAAATCATGGAGAGTGAATCTTTTGCTAATTTTTTTTAAATGTCATCTTCAGAAGAGAGCAACTCATTTGACTTTATTACGCTATATAAAAGTCTCTGTGTCTACCTCCATAAACATGCCATTTCTTCTCTTGGCGTCAAGTGGTTGACCCACTGACACACTGCCTCGGGCATTTCGTTGCACAATCTGATCTTTATACGACTGTCTCGTTGAACTTTAAAAGCGTAAACACTTTGTCATTGTTCAGCCTATAGCCAAAGTCTGGAATGGAATTTATTTTTTAATTTTTTTAGACGGGATTACTAAAATGACTCCTAATAAATCATTAATAATAATTTTTACAGAATTAGCTTCATTCACAAGTAGAATTGTCTGTGAGGGGGTTTAATACGTTTTGCATTGCAGAAACCAATATCTTCTGTAACCTTATGAAGAATTCATCACTTTTCAATAAGTTTTTTTAGACTATCACTGAACTGTTTCGTAATTATCATCATTATAATGATAATAATCATTACCATAATAATAATGATTCCCATGAGCTAGTGTCTTCGTAGTGTCGCTCTACGGATGAACAAATGAGCAGCTCACTTCAAATGTCTCCGTTGCGTGCCAATGTCTGAGTCTCAGTGAATGATCGCCAAGTCAACTTAGCAATTTTGTTAGCCGATTATTTCGTTTTTTCATTACGTCTTCTTTTTTTTATCTAAGGCGGTACAGTGGAACCTCTACTTACGAAATTAATTCGTTCTGGAAATCGTTTCGTAACCTGAAAATTTCGTAAGTAGAGACTCTTTTCACTCTATAAATGTCCTAATCGGCTTCAAGTCTCCATCTTGAAACCCGCAAAATTTCGTAAGTAGAGACTCTTTTTACTCTATAAATTTCCTAATCGGCTTCAAGCCTCCATCTTAAAACCCTCAAAATTTCGTAAGTAGAGACTCTTTTCACTCTATAAATGTCCTAATCGGCTTCAAGCCTCCATCTTAAAACCCTCAAAATTTCGTAAGTAGAGACTCTTTTTACTCTATAAATGTCCTAAACGGCTTCAAGCCTCCATCTTGAAACCCTCAAAATTTCGTAAGTAGAGACTCTTTTTACTCTATAAATGTCCTAATCGGCTTCAAGTCTCCATCTTGAAACCCTCAAAATTTCGTAAGTAGAGACTCTTTTTACTCTATAAATGTCCTAAACGGCTTCAAGCCTCCATCTTAAAACCCTCAAAATTTCGTAAGTAGAGACTCTTTTCACTCTATAAATGTCCTAATCGGCTTCAAGACTCCATCTTGAAACCCTCAAAATCTCGAGAAGCAACTGCATAGGGCCACATCTTTCTCCAAGCCGCATTAAGGGTACGTCTTGTCACCTCCTGCCAAGCCATTTCGATTATCTTGAGGCAAACAACAATATCGAAATGCTGCTTCCAAAACTCATGAAGAGTAAGCTGGGTGTTTTCAGTGATGTCGAAACATCTCTTGAACAGGTGTTTCGTGTAGCGTTCCTTGAAGTTCGAAATGACTTGTTGGTCCATGGGCTGGAGAATAGAGGTGGTGTTTTGTGGGGGGTACAGCACTTTAATAAACGAAAACTTTCCCAGGATATCATATTCGAGGCCTGGCGGGTAGGCAGGGGCATTATCTAGAAGAGGAGGCACTTGAGGAGGGAATGAGGTGGACTCTTGGAGCTGCAAGTAGCAGCTCATATTTTGAAATTTTCGTTTTTCGTGTCCTGAAATTTCTTTTGTAATAAGAGGCAATATTTTTCCGAAGATGCGTTTCGTAACCTGAAAAGTTTCGTATGCATAGCCTTTCGTAAGTAGAGGTTTCACTGTACCTTTTAAGATGACAATGAGAAGACCATTGGCTCTCATGACATCTCCATTCCATTTTAACTCTATATCCTTATTATTTGGTGATTTGGTTTTCCCAGAGGAGCATTTATTGTTTGATGGTGGCTCACACAGCGTCATTTTGATACGGCCTATATAGAAGATACCGCCGATAGTCCTGTAGTATCTCATTTCTAGTGCTTAGATTCTTCATTGTAATTCAGTTGCTAATGTCCAGGTTTAGCAAGAATGACTAAGAGGGCCAATGTACGGCACAAATATACTAAGTCATTTGTCTATATTTCGGAGATGAGGTAGTATTTAGAGTACTTACATTATTCGAACTATTGTCCTCGGCTTTGTTGACATTTGTACGAAGTTTCGGTCGTTGTGCTCTGCGGCCTTCTTCATGACTACCATAAGAGGCACTACTCTGTAAGAAATGGAGTTCATACACTCCAGTGATTGTAATAAAGGGTTCGGTTCGAAATTCTATGCACCTGAAGAAGGCCGGGCGCACAACGGCCGAAACGTCGTACAAATTGCAACAAAGATGAGGAGAATAGTCCGAATAATGTACTGACTGTAAATACTACCTCATCACAAAAATATAGACAAATAGCATGTTCTATTATTAAACATCGGGCAAATGGCAACAAAGATGAGGACAATAGTCCAAATATTGTAAATACTGTAGATACTACCTCATCTCAGAAATATAGACAAATAGAATGATCTATTATTAAACGTCGTACAAATGGCAACAAAGATGAGGACAATAGACCGAATAATGTAAATACTGTACTGCCTCATCTCAGAAATATAGACAAATAGAATGATCTATTATTTAACGTCGTACAAATGGCAACAAAGATGAGGACAATAGTCCGAATAATGTAAATACTGTAAATACTACCTCATCTCAGAAATATAGACAAATAGTATGATCTATTATTTAACGTCGTACAAATGGCAACAAAGATGAGGACAATAGTCCGAATAATGTAAATACTGTAAATACTGCCTCATCTCAGGAATATAGACAAATAGAATGATCTATTATTTAACGTCGTACAAATGGCAACAAAGATGAGGACAATAGTCCGAATAATGTAAATACTGTAAATACTGCCTCATCTCAGAAATATAGACAAATAGAATGATCTATTATTTAACGTCGTACAAATGGCAACAAAGATGAGGACAATAGTCCGAATAATGTAAATACTGTAAATACTGCCTCATCTCAGAAATATAGACAAATAGAATGATCTATTATTTAACGTCGTACAAATGGCAACAAAGATGAGGACAATAGACCGAATAATGTAAATACTGTAAATACTGCCTCATCTCAGAAATATAGACAAATAGTATGATCTATTATTAAACGTCGTACAAATGGCAACAAAGATGAGGACAATAGACCGAATAATGTAAATACTGTAAATACTACCTCATCTCAGAAATATAGACAAATAGAATGATCTATTATTAAACGTCGTACAAATGGCAAAAAATATGAGGGCAATAGTTCGACTAATATAAATAGTGTACTAAGTAAGTTTTTATGTTATCACGACGATTAGGCTTATCCATTTTACAATAGACAGATTGTTATTATGACTGTTCGTTTAATATCGACATTTTTATGAAGCACACAGATTGATTCGAATTTACTATTAATAATAAACGAGATTTTTCTTGCACAGTGGAAGCGTACAGGGTTCATAAACTGGTGAGAGAGGAGTCATATTCAAGTAGAAAATAACTATTTTGCCTTGCAAATTTATATACATATATATATATATATATATATGCAATTGCTTGTGCTACTAGATTGGCATTAAGGTCTCACCTTTTTATATTCGAAATAGTTAAATATAACCACTTCTTCTATTCAAACAGTTTCTTTTCCCGCAGTAGGTTGCCATTGCTTTCTGTGGTAGATAGAAAGGCTATAGAACACGGTTCGTCCTATTATTTAACCCATAACTGGAGGAAAGAGACGGATTAGTACCTTTCCCAAGTGTATTTGTGAGAAAGTGAATGCAAGGAATTTAACTGGAATTTGAACTCAGCAACCTGATTTATCGTTCCGAGCCGATATTCCCTGCTCCACAAGGAACATATCTAATCAAATGTACAAGTCATTAAAATGAGTAACAAAATGCGACATTAAATAGCCCAGGAATGTCGTCTATTCAATTAACATATCCTTAGTAGTACGAAAAAGAATTAAGATCTTAAATGAAAAAGATTTTTCTCGCTTTATTTTTTTTTAAGTGTAGAAAATAAAATAAAGGAATGATCTCTTTTTAGCGTTGTGGATATAAAACGCACTATTTTCTACTTTCTCGCTTGTCGAAATGAAAAGAAAAAAATCAAGCGTTATAACGTTATATATCTAAACTTATTCATAAATGGAACTTTGTCTGTGTATGAGCCTCTGTGTGTGTGTGTGTGTGTGTGTGTGTGTGTGTGTCCGTTACCTATAGACTCCGAAATGGCTGAACCGATTTTCCTGAAAATTTACACAGTTGTAACATAAGCATCTGCAAGTGTTCTTAGATAGGTTTTGTTTCGAGGTATCCCCGATAAATATCGAAAATCGGCCATCGAAAAAATCGGGTTATAGAAGGAGTGGTCCGATTTCAATCAAATTTGATACACTCATAGACAAAGACATAAGAAACGATATTCAGAAGTTTCAAGTATGCAGTTCTTACAATAGTGCAGAATGTTGATAATATATATATATATATATATATATATATATAAAAGGCAAGATATTTGTGTGTGTGTGTGTGTGTGTGTGTGTGTGTGTGTGTGTTTATCTGCCTGTATGTTTGTATTTTTTCAACCCTTTATTTAGTTTTTGCTTTGGGTTTGGCTCTAAGTAGGTATAATTGTAGTTCTTAATCTCAGCCATGATGCCATTTACTCAGAGGACTTATTTAGCCTTCAAAATTCAGTTTACGACAAAAAAAAACTATTTGAAATCGATACCAGGAAATCAAAATTTGACTTACATCCATTCCTTTTTTTTTTATGTCTACGGCTTCGCTTTAACTGGAAACAACTTTTGCTTTTTACTCTTTCGTGCCAAAGAGTCTGAGCTCCAGTACCATGGATTAGTTTTAAAGCTTTCATTACACCCGAGCAACGCGCCGGGCTATACTGCTAGTATATATATGTGTGTTTAATTCAGAAGATCAGCCAATTACGCTATCTTGATTCCAACCTTTCAGTAGCTTCATCCATTTCCTATTAATCGATCATCCAATGCTTTTTTCAAACACACAACTGGAATAATCAGAATGCATAACTGTTTAAGATTAAAAATAATGGTGCCATTTATGGCCAGGTGCCCCTGCCGTTCTCCTCAGTGTTCTTGACAGGCTCCAAAGGAGAGTCTGTAATGTGATAGGTACTGATCTGGCGACTCGTCTGCAGCCACTTCCCCATCGTCGAAATGTGACCTCCCTCTGTCTCTTCTATAAATACTTTCATGGCTTCTGCTCGGATGAGCTTAAGTCACTGATGCCTCCTCAACAGGTGTTTACCCGTGCAACCAGACTGGCAACTGGGTCCCACCCATTCACAGTCAGGTTAGCCAAATGCAGACGACAATTCTACTCCTGCAGCTTCCTCTCTCGCACTTCCCGCCTGTGGAACTCGCTCCCGTATTCTTGCTTTCCTGACGGCTACGACCTCCAGAAATTTAAAAGCAAAGTTAATACTCACCTACTAACCACTGGCCTCTAGCTCTCTCCCCTCCCCTGTATAACCTTCCCTTTCTCTCCGCCCATGTACCTGTCATTGCACCTGCTTTCTCAGCTTTCTATTGTTCCTTTCTAACTAGCTTGTACTCTTCACTCTTTTGTAATTAATCTCTTTACATTTATGTAACCCCCTGCACATCAGTGGCGTTTCTGCCTTGCTCGGAGTGAAATGATTAAAAAAAAAAAAAAAAAAAAAAAAAGATGACGGTCAAGTGTTGTAAACTTTTTCATCCGGGATTGTATGATCCTAAAATATATTTTATGAGCTGTTTACATCCAGACATTACTTCGGACATTTTATTTCGCAGTCTTGCTAAGTGTTCGAATTCCAGTCGTGTTCTTTACATTTATTTACGCGAAAATATCCTTGGGAAAGGCCTGAAACCATCTCCGCTCTGCCCAGCTATGAGTTAAGAGTAGGACCTTTATCTGGAAAAATCCTTATTCTCAAAAAACTATCTTTATCATTCAAATATGCTTGGCTTGAAATAACGAACAAATAGTTAGTAAGCCGTGAAAATCTATTGTTCCAGACTGTCTCTCATTACACAATCAATTCACAAAAGCTATTCATGTCATTGGTCTTTGCCTCTCCCTGTCTCTTTTGCATACGATATATCTTGTGAGCACTGAATTCTCCAATCCATCTTTCCTTATTTGTCTTAAACAGTTCAGAATTCTTTTTCTGATAAATGCAATGCCAAATTTTATCTACTGTCTTCTTGATTGATCTCCTCATAAATAATTTTTTTTCTTTTTTCTTACTCTTTTAAATTTTGGAACCCCTTGTGTCTTAATTATTTTTCTGCCTTGCTTGGGATGAAAGGAGTGAAAAATGTTTTTGTTTCATATTGCTTATTTTTTCGTTGCTGCACCGTATCAACCATCCAACCGTACATGGAATACTGTTGTCATATCTGATCAGGTGCCCTTGCTGTTCGTCTCAGTGTTCTCGACAGGCTCCAAAAGAAAACCTGTATTGTGATTGATCCCGAGCTTCAGCCACTTTCTTATTGACAGGATGTGGCTTCCCTCTGTCTTTTCTGTAAATATTTTCATGGCTTCTACTCTGACGAACTTAGGTAACTGGTGAACCCCCCCACAAGAATTTACTCGTGAAACCAGACTGGCAACAAGGTCCCACCCTTTTACAGTTAAATCAACCAAATTCAGCCGACAATTCTACTCCATCAGCTTTGTCATGGCGGCATCATCCACAACGGAATGAACTCTCCCAACCAGTACATTACCTCCCCTCACAAGGGGTGAGGGTGAGTAGCTAGTAGAGATCCTGAGGAGAACGCCCTGAACATAGCCGAGAGTCGTCTACGAACACTGATACCGTAACGAAAATTACGAATCCCAGTTCGAGAGTCGAATTATAATATTACTCACTAACCGTATCATCGTTCTACTAATAAAGTTCCAAGTGTTGTATTTTCCCGTGTTTAATACATATTCGTTATTTCCTATTTTGGTTGTTTTTGTGTTATTCTTGCTGAACCTTTAACCAGATCCACGACAAGCTTCTTTTCTCGCGCTTCCCGCCTGTGGAACTCCCTTCCATATACTTGCTTCCCTGACGACTACAACCTCCAGGAATTTACATGCAATGTCAATACCCATCTCTTATCCACTTGACTCTAGTTCTTTCTACATCACCCTGTATATCTTGTTCTTTTCCTTTTTCTCTACCTTCGCAACTGTCTTCACACCCGTGTTTCCATCCTTCTCTTGCCCTTTCCTGACGCACCCTGTAACTGGTTCGTCTTTCTCTTCAATCTCCTCCTGCCTAAAACTTTAACACCTTATGTAGTCCCCTGCACAGGTGGCGGTACCGACTTGCTTGGGGTGAAATGATTTAAAAATGCATTCTCAGCATCCTCCTGTAGAAGAATATCTCTGTTGAGTCAAGTAAGAAATATTAAAATAATCATTCCGTTGTAAAAGGTTATGTGAATGCTTTTTGCAGTAATGACAGGCAACACTTAGCAATGTCCGTGTGCGTTTAAAGAGAAGAGAGAAGAGAGTCAGTCGGTCAAGTGCCATACGTGATACACGCTTGGGCGATCATGTCTCGAAATCGACATGACTGACTGGGCAGAAGAAGGGAGTATGCATACCATTGAAATGTTTAGATAATGTAAGACGAGAGTCGTCAATAGTTTGTATGTCACGACTTGGCATAAATATCCTGTTTTTGATGTGATTTAACATTTATCAAGAATTTGTGGCAGTGCATTGGAGAATCGATGGCTAATAAATAGACCATCCGTCAAATATCGAACTATTTTTTAATTTTGATCTAAAGGGCAACATAAAAATATAAAAAAATAAATGAAGATTGTAGAGCGGCACTTTCTTAAAAATCTAACTTGGTCCACTTCTATAGTGTTGCACTCAGTGATCTCCCTCTCACTCTCTTTCTCTCTCTTTCTCTTTCTCTCTCTCACACACACACACATATGTTAATACAAATAAATAATATCACAAATAGTTTATTATGATAACAACAAAATTGCTATCACGTACACTACCGGCCATAATTATTAGGCCACCCCAGTGTTTTAAAAAGAAGATGTATTTCATACTATTTTTTAGTATTTATTGCCAAGTGAATAATTGTAAATAAAAATAGAATGGTTCTTTTTTTGTTAATATTGCACAATAACATGTGCATGAAATGAATTTATAAATATTTAATGATTACCTGTACTGGAGTTTCAACAATGAAACAATCAATAATAATGTTTAAATGAAAGATTGCTGCCCATATATATATATATATATATATATATATATATATATATATATATGAAATTAGCAATTTCAAATCTTTGTTTTAAAATTTGCTAATACCAATGCCAAAGAAAGAAAGTGAAAGAAAGATAATAATAGTAAAAATAACTTCTTACTTTCTCACTCACTCTCTCTCTCCCCTTTCTCTCTCACAAACAGAGACTCATACACATGAATATGCACACACACAAACACACACACACACACACTCACACACACACACACACACACACACACACACACACATATATATATTCATGAATATACATAATGTACGTTTTACGCAGTTTCATGCATTTCAGCAATCTTCGGGTGCTTATATATATATATATATATATATATATAGAGAGAGAGAGAGAGAGATATAAACTACTGGTCATAATTATTAGGCCACGTCAGTGTTTTAAAAAAATTATGTATTTCATATTATTTTTTAGTATTTATTGCCAAGTGAATAATTGAAAATAAAAATAGAATTGTTCTTTTGTTAATATTGCACAATAACAAGTGCATCACATTAATTTATAAATATTTCATAATTACCTATATTGCAGTTTCATCAATGAAAGAATGAAGAACATTTAGGGTGATTCGGACGAGTTCATCTTTGCTTCCTTGAATTGTAAAATTTTGCAAAATAATAACAACAAAAGAACCATTTTATTTTTATTTGGCAATAAATACTAAAAATATTATGAAACACATCATTTCTTTTAAAAAAACTGGGGTGGTCTAATAATTATTATTATATTATATAAAAAGTAACATTGACATGAGCATCAAAGCACAGATACGTTTGTATTTTTATAGTTTATCTACAGTCTGGTCGGTTGTGCTTTGTGATGTAGTGGATATCGGAAGTCTCTATTGATATCATGCACAGTCAGTTTAGTTCCATATCAATACAGACGTCGGATTTTTGATCGGCTAGTGTGCACTGCATCCATGTCCAACTCTGTAGGTATAGTTGGTTGGTTGTTTTTGTGTTATGGCATACTAGCAGTATAGCCCGGCATTGCTCGGGTGTAATGAAAGCTTTAAAACTAATCCATGGTCCTAGAGCTTAGACTCTTTCGACGTTGGCACGAAAGATTAAAAAGCAATAGTTGTTTCCAGTTAAAGCAAAACCGTAGACTGAAAGAAAAATGAATGGATATAAGTCAAATTTTGAAGTTCGGTGAGAATCGGATAAAAATTGTGGATTTGTATAAAGGATATAGAGACAGATAAACAGACACACACACAAACATCTTGCATTTTATATATATATATATATATATTATCAACATTCTGCACTATTGTAAGAACTGCATACTTGAAACTTTTGAATATTGTTTTTTATGTCTTTGTCTATTAGTGTATGAAATTTGATTAAAATCAGACCAATCCTTCTATAACTAGATTTTTTCGATTATTATCGGGGGATACCTCAACACAAAACCTACCTAAGAACACTCGCAGACGATTATAGTACAGCTGTGTAAATTTTCAAGAAAATCGGTTCAGCCATTTCGGGGTCTATAGGTAACGGACACGCACACACACACACACACAAAGTTCCATTTGTAAATAAGTTTAGATCAACCTCGGCGGGTCATTTATAACCAACTAAATGTTATTTATTTATTGTTGCTAATACCTTTTTCTTTCAACAATTTATTGTTGTTTTTATATAAGTTTTTGTGTCTAGTAATACTTTTTTCTTTTCGAGTATCAAGATTCATTGGGGATTTGTTTTTAAGGGCAGGGTCCCCAAAGTTCTACCCTTGTTATTTAACCCATAACTGGAGGGAAGGGACGGATTAATACCTTTGCCAAGGGTACCAGTGCTTAAGTGAATGCAGGGTATTCAACTGGAATTCGAACTCGGCTCACCGATTTCTCTTTCCGAGCCGATATCCACTGCACTACAACGCACATCCGTCACTAAATGCTTACAGCACCTGGTATTCCCAAGAGGTCACCCATCTCAGTACTGACCAGGCTCAACGTTGCTTAACTTCGGCGATCGAGTGAGAACTGGTGTATTCTTCGTGATGTTGTCGTAAGCCTGTAGGTATAGTGATATAGCCACTGATTTTCGTCTTTTATTATCTTGTGATATATGAGAAAAAAGGAAATGTGTATAGTTACAGTTTTATAGAACAGAATTAATGTTTTGACCAGTACCTGGGCCTAAGCGCTCAGGTTCCCCACATTAAAAAAGACCTTCACCCTTTTACAGTAAAACAGATAAGATGTAACCGTAATTTCTACTCCAATAGCTTCTTTTCTCGCGCTTCCCGCCTGTGGAATTCCCTTCCACATGTCTGCTTTCCCGACAGCTACAATCTCCAGGAGTTTAAATGTAAGCTCAATAGACACCTCCTATCACACTAACTTGCATCTATTCTCCCAATACTCTCACCATCTACCCAACCCTCATTCTCGGTATCCTTACCCGTCTATCACCCTCCTTCTGACACTTCTTCTATCTAACCATCCTTTCTCACCACTTTCCCCTCTATGTAACCCCCTAGGCAATAGTGGCAGTGAAATGCCTTTCTCAGGGTGAAACGATTATAGAAAAAAAAGTATCTGTTTATATTCCTGAGATGAAGTATTTACACTATTTACATCGTATGGACTGTTGTACTCATCTTTATTGGCATAGTCAGGACGTTTCGGTAGTTGTATGCTTATGTTTCTTTAGGTGATATTAGTTGGAATTTTAAACCCAACCAAACGCTTTTTTTTTTAAATTCCGAATTGTATTTAAATAAAGCTATATTTCGAAAGCTTTTATTTAAATAAAGTGTTCAAAATTGTAACTAATATCAATTTGTGAAGGACGTATCATAGTTTAGCCAAAATGTTGTGAATGTGGCGATAAAAATGAAGACAATGATCCTAAGAATGTCAGACAGTTAAGTGCCATGTGTGATACACGCTTGGATGATCATGTCTCGAAAGAGCCATGACTGACTGAGCAGAAGATTATCCTACAGTAGGTTGCCATTACTTTCTACGGTAGACTGTTTGCCAGCCAAGGCTATAGAACCCAATATGTCCTACCATTTAACTCATACCTGGAGTAAGAAGACATAGATATTACATTATAAATTTAAGTATAATTAATACTATAATAATAGTATAATAATTAATTACTTTATAAGAAAATAAACAATCCCCCACTTTATGTGCAGTAGAAGTTTTGATTATGTTTCCAAATATTATATACAGTCAGTCAGTTAAGTGCCATACGTGATACATTCTTGGATGATCATGTCTCGTAAGAGACATGATTGACTGGTCAGAAGATTATCCTACAGTAGGTTATCATTACTTTCTGCGGTAGACTGGTTGCCAGCCAAGGCTATAGAACCCAATCTGTTTTGTTATTTGATCCATAACTGGATGGAAGAGACGGATTAATATCTTCCCCAAGGGTAAGTGAATGCAGGGAATTCAACTGGAATTCGAGCTTAGCTCCCCGATTTCTCGAGCCGATATCCGCTGAACCACAACGCACCCCCCTAACAATATAAATAGTGTAAATAGTTTTATAGTAGATTTGTTTTAAATCTTTAGCAGATTGGAATTTCTAGTACCTTTATATAGGTGTGGAAGGGGCCAAAAATGGGTAGAAAATAAAATAGTTTTGGGAACTACGAGTTGTTTCAGTTCACTAAACAAATTTAGCAGATAATATTAAGAGGGCAGGAATATGGATAAATGGTTACACTTTTAATAATTGTCGCCGTGTCACCCGTTAGATCAGAATCTTGCTGAAACCTGAAGAAAATATTGAATGATTTTTCGGAATTTTATTAGAAGAACCTTTTTTTTTATTGTTATTCACTCTTTAGAAAACTCACGAAAAACACAAGTCACATTAGTAATATGACTTCAAAGGAATCGGAAACTAAATTCTAGATAAGAAACAAAAAAAAACATCTACTCCTGTTCACTAGACTGGAGAGGAGTGTGAACCGAACGATAAATAAACCTATCTGCTATTATCGAGTAAAGAAAAAGTAATTCAATAGTAAATAAATTTTCAGAGCTCTAAGCGGAGTCGATAGAAGTATAGGGTTGATATAAAAGACATATGAGACTACAAATAATGTCATTAGAGAAATCGTTGAAAATTAAGAATGACTGTCAGTGGTCAGGAATTAAGGCAAATATGGTGTATTGCATGTGTAATAGAAATATACTGACATTTATAGGTGTCGGTTCTCAAGGAATATCGATCGGTTACCATGTGGCAAATTCGCTGAGATCATTGCTCTGTTTGAGGCGGACGTCAAATCATTCAGCGGAAGTCAGTGTCTAGATTCTTCCTACCTCGGGAGTCGGTAAATTTGATCAGTGTCAAGAGTGGTCAACACAACGCTAGCTTAGCGGTCATTTTCTCTGATATGGCTGGAGGAGAATCAATTGATGAACAAAGTGGTCACTTTGCTTCGTCCATTTCCTCTCTCTCCAAAGACATACCTTTTTTTTCTCTCTCTCTCTCTCCCTTTCCCTACCTTCCTTCCTTCGTGTCCGTTCGTCTCAGTGAATGCACATTTAAGGTGTTTTATGTCGGTAATTGCAATACGTACAACCGCCGAGAAAAATATCTGTCCAAATTGGATTTAGGTGTGTACGTATGTGTCTCTGAGGTTTTGATTGAGAGGGTATTGTGTTGTGGATTTATGATTATTTTTGGTAAATTGCTTAAATATGCCTTGATTTTTGATCGTGAAGATATCATTGATTTGTAAACGTAATATTCATAAAATAACAGGATATACAAATATACACGTTTATAAAATATGGTTTTCAGCAAAATGATCAGACCAAAATAAAAATTAAATATCGGGAATGGGAAGTGTTGCAACAGAAGAGGGAAAGTTTGACACTGAGATCCGAAGTTTTATTGGGATATAAAAACAACAATAAATTGTTGAAAGAAAAAGGTAATAAATAAATAAATAAAATTTAACTGGCAATAAATGACCCACCGAGGTGTTGATATGCCATAAAACAAAACAATCAACCAAAAGATCAACCTCATACTCAGGAGATAGACTGAAGGGAAAAGAAACATAAGACAGCAGATCGTAACAGACTTAATGAGCGTGAGTAAATGAACAGTAGAACAGATTTTGAGAGAAATAACTACAAGACAAAACTTATTAAAGAACAGGAAGATGTGAAGGGCCATGACCACCTACGGACTGAAAGGGCACGTCCCAGAAATTACATATTAGAATATATTACTTCACAGTTATAGACGATGTTGTACCAAATATCATGGATAACAGCATGAAAATTTAATGGTTGGTGACGTCATTGTAGTGCAGTGGATATCGACTCGGAATGACAAATCGCGGTAACGAGTTCGAATTCCAGTTGATTTTCTTGCATTCACTTACGTGCAAATACCATTGGGAAAGGTATTCATCCATCTCTTTCGTCCATTTATGGCTTAAATAACAGGACAGACTGGGTTCTATAGCCTTGGCTCGCTACCAGTCTACCGCAGAAATCAATAGCAACCTACTATAGGATAATCTTCTGCTCAGCATGGCTCTTTCGAGACATGATTGCCCAATCGTGTATCACGTACGGCACTAAAATGACTGACTGAATATTATATTTGGAATCATTATTAAGGCTTCTACTGGGCATAAAGTTGGGGAATCGGTTTCTATTGTTTTGAAGTAATAAACTGATCCTTCACTCATTACTACTTAATAATATAATACATCTCTTCCCCTTCTAGCTGTGGGTCAAATAACTGGACAGATTTGGTACTGTACCCTTGGCTGGAAACCAGTCTAATGCAGAAAGTAATGACAACCTACTGCGGGATAATCTTCTACCCAGTCAGTCATGTCTCTTTCAAGACATGATCGCCCAAATTGTGTATCACGTGTGGCACTTAAATAACTGAGTGACATCAAATTAGATTGCTGTCCGACGAACGTCAAGACGTGCACCAGTGGTACCCTGAGATTTAATGTGTCAATGTGAATACCGACTCGGCTTTGTTCATTTGTCATTCACGATTTATCAAGCTTTTGTGAGTTATTTAAAGCCGAAACGTATTTTGGATGGTAAGAATAATTATTTTTCATGAACACGATTGGAGAAAACACGATTTTATGAGATACAGTTATAAGTATAACGATTCCTTTTAGTCTTCCCTTCTGCATACTCGCTTCCAAGACAGCGACAATCTCCAAGAATTTAAATGGAAAGTCAATAGTCATCTCCTGTCTCACTAACTTACATCCTCTCTATCTCTCATGCTTTTCTACATCCACCCCACTCTCATCAGTAATATCTTCCCTCTCCTACTCTCTTCCTGACAGCGACAATCTCCAAGAATTTAAATGGAAAGTCAATAGTCATCTCCTGTCTCACTAACTTACATCCTCTCTCTCTCTCATGCTTTTCTACATCCACCCCACTCTCATCAGTAATATCTTCCCTCTCCTACTCTCTTCCTGACAGCGACAATCTCCAAGAATTTAAATGGAAAGTCAATAGTCATCTCCTGTCTCACTAGCTTACATCCTCTCTCTCTCTCATGCTTTTCTACATCCACCCCACTCTCATCAGTAATATCTTCCCTCTCCTACTCTCTTCCAAGACAGCGACAATCTCCAAGAATTTAAATGGAAAGTCAATAGTCATCTCCTGTCTCACTAACTTACATCCTCTCTCTCTCTCATGCTTTTCTACATCCACCCCACTCTCATCAGTAATATCTTCCCTCTCCTACTCTCTTCCTGACAGCGACAATCTCCAAGAATTTAAATGGAAAGTCAATAGTCATCTCCTGTCTCACTAATTTACATCCTCTCTCTCTCTCATGCTTTTCTACATCCACCCCACTCTCATCAGTAATATCTTCCCTCTCCTACTCTCTTCCTGACAGCGACAATCTCCAAGAATTTAAATGGAAAGTCAATAGTCATCTCCTGTCTCACTAACTTACATCCTCTCTCTCTCTCATGCTTTTCTACATCCACCCCACTCTCATCAGTAATATCTTCCCTCTCCTACTCTCTTCCTGACAGCGACAATCTCCAAGAATTTAAATGGAAAGTCAATAGTCATCTCCTGTCTCACTAACTTACATCCTCTCTCTCATATCTTTTTTCCATCCACCCCACACTCTTCAGTGTTCTCATCTTTCTCTTTCCCAAATCCTGACATCCCCTATAACCTGTCACTCTTTCTCATAACAATGCTCCTATATAACAAGAGTAGCAGTAAAATGCCTTGCTTGGGGCTACACGATTATAAAAAAAAAGATAAATAGTTAATCCTCAAACTGTGGTCAAAACGCTATGAAAGTATTTACTAACAAGACATATTCGAATGAAAAATATTATCAACAAAATTTTTTTCAATGAATAATATTACTAACAAAAATACATTTTTTAAAGAAAATGTTACCAACAAAAATACGTGAAGGAAAAAAATTATATACATAGAAAGTATATTCTATTCATACAAATCTATTGTAAAAATCTTGTCGGCATTAAATGACCCATTAAGGTGTTGATATGCCGTAAAACATATCAAACACTGATCTACAAACTTATTTCTTACAAAGAATATTTATTCTATTCATACAAATCTGTTGTAAAAATCTTGTCGGCATTAAATGACCCATTGAAGTGTTGATATACCGTAAAACAAAACAAATCAAACACTGATCTACAAACTTATTTCTTACAAAGAATATATATTCCATTCATACAAATCTATTGTAATAATTTTGTCGGCATTAAATGACCCATTGAGGTGTTGATATGCTGTAAAACAAAACAAATCAAACACTGATCTACAAACTCATTTCTTACAAAGAATATATATTTTATTCATACAAATATATTTTAAAATTTTCTTCGGCATTAAGTGACCCATTGAGGTGTTGATATGCCGTAAAACAAAATAAACCAAACCAAATTATTGTTTCTTTGCTCCAGCTCTTAGTTAAATAACAGGATAATTTAGTTTCTATAGCCTTGGATGAAAACCATGTCTACCTCAGAAAGTAATAGCAACCTACTGCTGGAAAATATGCCCCGTCAGTCATGTCTGTTTCAGGACATGATCGCACAAAATGTGTACCATGTATGGCACTGATATTTTAATCGTAATTTTGAAATTGAAAAACCTCTAAAATCCAAATGTTTTTCAGTTGCTGACAAAACTTGCCACGAATGGGAAATTTTCAGAAAGCACTGGGAAGTGTTTTAAATGATGTGCAGCTGTTTTCAATGATCTCTGCTCTGTGTGGAACTTACCCGGCCCAGCCAAGTTACTTGAAGCTAGGTTTTTTGTTATCGATTGTTACAGCAACACCTTGGTTCGTAGATTATCTGCCAGATGTTTCGTGCCCAGTAAAGATATTATTCAGAATGTCAAAAAGTACTACATTTATATATTTTTGTAGGTAGTTATCATGTTTTTTTTATACAAGTACAGAAAGTTCAAAACATTATTTTGACGTGAAATTAGCCACACGCCCAATGTGTAAAAAGAAATGAATTACTGGAATACGAACTAGCTCCGGTGGATGTGATATTCCATTTCTGAAATTGTGGTATCGTTTGACATACCTTGAACTATGGTGCCACATTAGGACCGGAAATGTCTAGCGGAAAGTATCACCGTCCACTCTTGACGGCGTAGGTGTGCACGATCAGCGTGTGTGCAATCACAAAGAAGCAGCAACACTGACATGACATCCACACCCATTGCAAGGGCTATCAGATGCAGATACAGACATTCTTTAGCTTCTAGTGTATAAGAGAACAGATTAATCCCCAGAGTTCTGAAGTAAATACCATGATACAGAAACGCATCCATTGTAACCTGCGGTGTAATTCGATGAAATTTCAGGGATTGAGGTGATGGTAGTGTTTGGATATGATTATTGCGAGAGTTTAGTTAAGTGCCAAACGTGAGACACGCTTTGGGTGGTCATGTCTCGAAAGAGACATGACTGACTGGGCAGAAGATTATCCCTCAGTAATTTGCCATTGCTTTCTGCGGTAGACTGGTTGCCAGCCAATGCTACAGAACCCTATTTATCCTGTTATATAACTCATAGCTGGAGGGACAAGAGATAGATTATATTACATTATTATATTAAGTATAATTAATGTGGATCAGTTTATTGCTTCATAACAATATAAAACTGATCCCCACTTTATGCCCAGTAGAAGTTTTAATTGTTTCCAACTATTATATTCAGTTAGTCAGTTAAATGCCATACGTGTTACACGCTTGGGCGATCATGTCTTCAATAGACATGACTGACTGGGCAGAAGATTATCCCGCTGCAGATTGCCATTGCTTTCTGTGGTAGACTGGTTGCCAGCCAAGGCTATAGAACCCAATCTGTCCTGTTATTTAACCCATAACTGAAGGGAAGAGACGGATTAATTCCTTTCCCAAGGGCATTTGCGCGTAAGTGAATGGAAGGAATTCAACTAGAATTCGAACTTGGCTCCCCGATTTATCGTTCCGAGTCGATATCCACTGCACCACAATGCACATCTTGACTGACTGACTATCATCCTCTTGTCCTCCTCTTGATTGTTGCTGTTGTTATCACAACGTTTCGGATAGACGAAGGCCAGAAAGAGGAACAACAGTCGAACAATTGTGATAACAAAGATAAGGACAATAGTCCAAATATAACTATTATAAACAATGACTAAACACTCCCTAACCACACTTTCTCATCACTTTCCCCTATGTAACCCCCTAACGACTCTTTCTCATCACTTTTCCCTATGTTACCCCCTAACCACTCTTTCTCATCACTTTCCCCTATGTAACCCCCTAACCACTCTTTCTCATCACTTTCCCTTATGTAACCCCCTAACCACTCTTTCTCATCACTTTCCCTATGTAATCCCCTAACCACTCTTTTATATGTAATCCCTGCGCAACAGTGGCAGTGAAATGCCTTGCTTGAGGTGAAATGATTAAAAAAAATAGTGAGAGATCTCAATGGATGTTATCCAGAGCAATATGATATTTATAAAGGAAAACACCACACGTCATTTCAATTGGTCTTGACTGTCTTTTCCTCTTTCTCTTTTCCTTCTTATTTCTATTTCTATTTTATTTTATTTTTATCCTTCTCTTCAGATCAAGAAAATGCTTATTCCGGCAAAACATTTTATGCCAAATGGAAGGAATTTTGTAAGGTCTGATGAAATGAGCTACTTAAGCTCATAGAAATGAGTTATAATTTATAACCAACTGAAATGACGTGTTGAGTTTTCCTTTATATATATATATATATATATATATATAGAGAGAGAGAGAGAGAGAGACAGACAGACAGACAGACAGACAGAGAGAGAGAGTATTTGCTGATCGAGGTGCATGCATGAAACTAAGAAAATAAAATGGTGACAATTACCCAACGCACCAAGCACACACACACACACACACACACACACACACACACACACACACACACACATATATATATATATATATATGGCCTGATGATTGAGCTTAGCTTGAAACAGTCTGTCGCACATGTGTGTTGATTTCAATGATCACTATTATATATATATATATATATATATGTATATGTATAGAGAGAGAGAGAGAGAGAGAGAGAGAGAGAGATATTCTGTACCTCTATGTATATATCTGTGCCTCTAGGTATGAGGACACTTGATTTTCTGTCTACCCCAGTGCCCGCTCGACCCATCATTTACGTGCTTTTGAGGCATTTTATTTGAAGACCCATCAGCCGAGGCTGTGCAGACAGAAAGACCATTTCATTCGCTCCTTACGATTGTTGTAGGGATTGTGTGTTATTCTTTTTTCATTTTACTAATCTTTGGGAACTGTGTGTTTACACCACTATTACATTTTCATTTCTTTTGTTTAATTAAAATTATCCTTTTAAACGTGTTCCAACTTTCTCTTCTGTAAGTAATTTTCGTGTCATATGTATTATTAACATTAACGCCAACGAGCACCTTTGATAATGTGCTTGCTGACTCAAAGGATCTTAAAGTCTACATGATGACGTCTACTTTATATATATATATATATATATATATGTATATATATATATATATATATATATATATATATGTACTATCGGCCATAATTATTAGGCCGGTAGTTTCTTTTGGTTTATTTTGTTATATTAGGTGTATATCAGGTTAGCCAAATGCAGACGACAATTCTACTCCTGCAGCTTCCTCTCTCGCACTTCCCGCCTGTGGAACTCACTCCCGTATTCTTGCTTTCTTGACGGCTACAACCTCCAGAAATTTCAATGCAAAGTCAATACTCATCTACTAACCACTGGCCTCTAGCTCTCTCCCCTCCCCTGTATAACCTTCTCTTTATCTCCACCTATGTATCTGTCATCGCACCTGCATTCTATTGTTCCTTTCTAACTAGTTTGTACTTCTCACTCTTTTCTAATTAATCTTTTTACATTTATGTAACCTCCTGCACATCAGTGGCGTTTCCGCCTTGCTCGGGGTGAAATGATTAAAAATATATATATATATATAATGTCAATTTGGGCTGCAATTTTTCATTAAAGATGTTTTATTAAAAACGACCGACAAAGTTAAAATTCCTTTAATTGTAATTTAAGATTAAATATAAAAAACCTTTAATAACATTTACACCTATGTACAGGATTTCACCATTGTTTAAAAAAAAAAACGCCAAAAAACTTGTAGCCTTATACTTCACTAATGTAGATATGTATATCGACTACCAATTCCAGGCCAAAGTGTTTAAAAAAAACCTCCCACTTGGACGGCTATGCTATCTCCCACACCTCTCTCTTCTTTGCCCATCTTCTCTTATATCCACCCATCCCCTATACATTTTCTTAATTCTTCCTCTTTGTCAAACCCAAACACCGGTTCATCAAAGGCTGTATATTTTCTACTGTTAAACCTGGCGCCCTTCTCTGAACTTTTTCACCATGTCTCTTTTACCTCTCTCTTTCTCTCCCGTTTTGCTCTTTTTGTTCAATGCCCCTTTTACAACCCTAATTCTCATTTCTCATTTTCTCTACCCCCTTTACATTGCACACATAAATTTACCAATATAAGGAACCGAATTTTCTATCTTCCTTCAAAGATTAACGTTTACTACCTGATGAAACATCGTCCTTTCAATATCAAAATAAAATGTACGCTTTATAGTAGATTGTAATTTGTACATGTTATAAACTATAATATTGTTGTAGAGGAATATACTATCCTACCCCGGAATGAATATAGTCCAGTCTATAAAAGAATGTGACTAGAGCGAACTAATAGCATACGTCACTCGCCTGACGACGCTATGACACTGTCAGCTTTCTGCCTTCGGGTAGAGGGCGCTCTCTGCTTCCGAGCCAAGAGCACAAACCCAGTCGTGGTTCCGCCGAAGGGTAGAACCACGACTCGGCAAAAATAGACATTTTTTGGCCCGGCTATATAGCCGGGAATACCCACTATAAAATGACCATTTGTTACATCCGGCCTTGCGTGGGAAGGCTAGTAAATACAATACGTCTCTCGCCTGACGACGCTATGACACTGTCAGCTCTCTTTCTTCGAGTAGAGGGCGCTCTCTTCTTCCGAGCAGAGAGCAATAACCCAGTCGTGGTTCCGCCGAAGGGTAGAAGCACGACTGGGGAAAAATAGACAGACATTTTTTGGCCGGGCCGTATAGCCCGGAAAGCCCAGTTATAAACTGACCATGTGTCTTACTGGGAGGGACAACTAAATAATGCATAAATCACTAGACGGAAGCATTCTTCACTAGGCGGAAGCATACGTCCTAGACAGATAAATTTTCTGCGTAATTGTTATACCTGTTACTATTCCTTGGTGTTCTTGTATGTCTATTGGTTTATTGTACTGTCGTATAATAAATCTCTGATTATCTATCTTCAGTGTTAAGTATTATTCTTGCACTTCTTTTCCCTGATTATCCCCTCCCGGGATATATCAAATATATATATATATATATATATATATATATATATATATATATATTGAGATAGAGAGAGAGAGAGAAGAGAGAGAGAAAGAGAGAGAGAGAGAGAGATTTGCTGATTGAGGTGAGATTCAAAATAAAATTTCCTAAAGTTCGTTCTTCACCTCAATATAAATATAAAAGCAATTTAACACCAATCTATTAAAAAGAGAAATAAAATGAAGTTACGATTTAGTTGTAATTTAAAATTAAAATGGCAACACTTCGTTCCAAATGGATCGATAGAATCATCGGCCGAGGAATAATTCTTCAGTGACATTAAAGATACGCACTTCAGCAACATTTTACTCGCAAATTAAGCAATATGGCACCGAAATGAGTGAAACGAGTGAGTGAAAAGAAAGAAGAAAAAAAATTAAAAAATCCTGATATATAAAACATGAGAATTGTCGCCACCCAAACACTTTCTTAATCAATCTAAAAGTTTTTAACCAACCGTAATCTATGAACAAATTCCAATGATTTCCAAAAGCAATTCTCTCAGGAAAAAAAATTAAAGCAACTGAAATGTGGTTCTACAGAAGGATGCTGCGGATATCATGGATCGGCATGTGAGCAATGATGATGTTTTGGAAAGGATAAAAATGAAAAGGAAATTAATACTGAGCATCAGCAGGAGACAACTAAAGTTCTTGGGTCGTGTAATGAGGAAGGAAGGCTTGGAGAATCTGATATTCACAGGTCAGATTGAGGAAAGGAGAAAGAAGTGTATAACATTTGAAGGGCAGACCGGGGATTTGATGGAGTAACAGGAGAAAGCGAGCCAGGAGCTACCATGGATAAGGAGACGTAGAAGGCCATGATTGCCTACGTCCTGAAGGGACATGGCACATAGAAGAAAAATAATCTAGTTTCGTTAAAATAACGCTTTTGATAGTAAGAATTATTTTTTAAATTATTTTTGAAATAATCTTTGATGTCGGCTTTATTTCCAATTGAGGAATGTAATTTCTTTTTTGATAGCTTCCTTTAATGATGATGGCGTTAATGACTAAATTCACCGCCAACGTACAGCTTTAGAGCTAGAAGCTTCTACTTTCACCAAAACCTGCTCTTGTCAGCCATTATCTATCACTGTTTGACTTAGCAATAATTCGTTCGAGGTGAAAAAAGTAGAATAGAAGCTAGGTGCAGAAATTTAACTTTGAAATGCCAGGAAGTGATCACCCTCTGCGGCACATATAGAATCAAGCATGTAGGATCCAGTTATGAAACGGCAACAGATTTCCGCTCATATTATTTCGAACTAGCAGTATAGCCCGCCGTTGCTCGGGTATAATGAAAGCTTTAAAACTAATCCATGGTCCTGGAGCTCAGACTCAGCTTAAATAATATTTGTGTGAAGTTTGGTGAGAATCGGATAAAAATTGTGGATTTGTATAAAAGACATACAGACAGATAAACAGACACACACACAAACATCTTGCCTTTTATATATATATATAGAATATCGTTTCTTATGTCTTTGTCTATGAGTGTATCAAATTTGATTAAAATCGGACCATTCCTTCTATAACCCGATTTTTTCGATTATCGATTTTCGATATTTATTGGGGGTACCTCGACACAAAACCTAGCTAAGAACACTCGCAGACGCTTATAGTACAACTGTGTAAATTTTCAAGAAAATCAGTCCAGCTGTTTCGGAGTCTATAGGTAAGGGACACACACACACACACACACACACACACACACACACACACACACACACACACACACTTCCATTTATAAATAAGTTTAGATGTGCGTTGAGGTGCAGTGGATATCGGCTCGTAACGAGAGATCGGAGGACCGAGTTCGAACACCAGTTGAATTCCTTACATGCTCTTACGCGCGAAAACCCTCTAGAAAGTTATTAACCGTCTCTCCCTTCCAGTTATGGGTTAAATATCAGGACAGATTGGGTTCTATAGCCTTGGCTGGAAACCAGTCTACCGCAGAAAGCAATGGCAACTTACTGCTGGATAATCTTTTACCCAGTCAGTCATGTCTCTTTCGAGACATGATTACCTAAGCGTGTATCACGTAGGGCACTTATCTGACTGACTGACTGACTGAACATAATATTTGCAATCATGATTAAGGCTTCTACTGGGCATAAATTAGGGATTAGTTTTCTATTTTTATGAAGTAATAAACTGATACCCCACTATTACTACTTAATAATAAAATATATCTCTCCCATTCTAGCTATGAGTCAAATAACTGGACAGATTGTGTTCTATAGCCTTGGCTGGCAACCAGTCTACCGCAGAAAGCAATGGTAACTAACTGCGTGATAATCTTCTGCCCAGTCATTCCATATTCCATATGGCATTTAACTGACTGACTGACTGGCTTATTACAGGGGCCCGACAATATTTTTTGGACACTTTGAAAAAAGTACTTCTAGGTGGTTACTAGTGCCAAAAACATTTGAGATTGTAAGTACGTAGTTGAGAGTGAAAATCCACTACTAGTGTAATCATTTTTTTTAGTTTGGCTTTGATAATTTTAGTTTTTTGTGATTTTTGCGAAAACTTGCGCGACACTATTTTTCGGACATGACAAAAAATCCTATTTTATTAGAGCTAAGTTCATGTATATGTTGCTGTATGCAAATTTTCTGCTTGTACACTTAGCTGTCATCATTAGAATCAATTATCTGTTCTACTTTACTGGCAAAACAATTAAGTTTAACGAGGTAAAATGCATTCAAAAGAAGTCGTTTGTTTGGCACGGAAGAAGCGGGATGATGGCCTCAGCATCAGAAGGATCGCCATGGATTTGAAGCTGTCGAAATCAACGGTCGAATACATGCTGAAGACAAACTCCGAGCGGTAAAAAGAAGAGAGGACGGAAAAGATCAATTGGCAAGAGGACTGAAAGGAGAATGAAGAGGACTGTGACACGGCTTTTGACATCTGGAGAAAAAGTTACAACAAGAAAAGTGAAGGAGAAATGTGAATTGAATGTAAACGTCCGAACAGTACAAAGAACGCTGCATAGGATTGGTTGGAAGTATGCAAAGGCTAAGAAAAAATTACACTAACAAAGAAACACAAAGGAGCAAGACTGGAGTGTGCTAAAAGGTGGTTAACAAAGCATGTTGACTTTAAGAAGGTTATATTTACTGATGAGAAGCGTTTCAAGTTTGATGGGCCCGATGGATGGTGTACTTGGTCGAGAAGGAGTGAGCCTGCTGTACTGAACAAACGACAGATGGGAGGAGGAGGAGTTATGGTTTGGGATATGATCTTTGCTAATGGAAATATATGAGATGTTATTGTGCATATGTTTAATCATTATGAAGAGAGATTGATAAAAGTTATTGAGAAGAAAGGTGATATTACAGACTATTAACAGTTTTTCAACGATGTCCGAAAAATAATGTCGCGTGTGTTTTGTAAAAAATGATGAAAAATAAATATTTTTCCTTACCTAATCGATTTTCTTCCATTTTTATTACAGGTATTGTCTTTATATGTTTATGCTATTCTATTGAAGGAATTTCGCCACTCTATGGTACTCGGAATGTCGAATACTAAAGTGTCCGAAAAATATTGTCGGGCCCCTGTATTTCGAGTGGCGCCTTCTGTAGCGTGTATGTCCCGTGTGGCCATTTTTCATCCGCTGGTTCAATCACTGAGATCTGTGTTAATCACTCTCCGCTTGTTCCACCGCTGAATTCTTTGGGGTCAGTTGCTTTTAGTCTGTGTTCTCATCTTTGACCTTGCCCCTATAGATGGCCTACCATGAATTTAGAATTCTCAACAGCTTCTCTCTCAGAGTCATTGGACGAAGCAAATCCCTCGACCACAACTAAGAGCGACCATCAGAGGTACGCATTAATAATGATTTCGTTATAAAAGTCATACTAATTAATTAACACATACCTAAAAAAAAAAAAAAGAGAGAGATTTGTATATTTCACATGGTATTTGCGTGTAAGTAAATATAACGAACCCGTCTGGTATCGAAACATTGGTCTAACAACAATTCCGTTATACCAACCGCACATTGAAACATACAGCACCTGGTATTCGTACGCGGTCGCCTAAGTACTTTGATTACTTTCGAAGAACGAAGAAGAATTATTTATTTCAAAGATTAAGAATAATAATCCTCCTATAATTTAATTAACCCGAACGCCATTATTTATTCGGCCAGAGATTTCCAAGTACCCCTGAGGAAATACAATGAATACTTGATCAAACGCATAATCCGAGAAGTTAATTTTCGCTAAACTGTCAACTCAGGCACCTTTATGTACCATATTCCTTCAGAATGTTGGCGATAATGGCTCTCCACAACATCATCTCTTAATAAATTTGTTCTTATTGTTATCACTCCTATTGCCAACCATGTAACTGTCGAACGCTTTATGTACATTATAGTAATTTTCTAAGCACAGCTTGGATGTGGCACAAGGCCGAAAGTACGGGATACCCAGTGAGGATCGAACTCACTACTCAATTGTAATGATTCTAGCGAGAGCAAGTTTGCTAAACATTGCACCACCTTGATGTACCCGATCAGGTAGGTTATGTGCTGCTTTCCATTGTCCCTCTTGGCTTCAGTGTACCCTGTGCGTATCAAACACTCCATACCCTCGTTCCTCATTATTTCCTAGATTAATTTCAAATAAATTTTGTGACTATGTTAAGTATAAGTTGTTCGTTTTTGTTTCCATTTTCTTTAAAACATCGTCGTTCATTTGTATTCTCAGCATCCTTCTGTAGGACAAGATTTTTGTTGCCTCAAGTTTTTTTTTCACCGACAGGCTGTCTGATGTTATGTGACACTTTAGAAATATTTTCTTTGTTTTTTGGAGAGCTTTTTCTTTTTCTTAAGGTTTTGGGGAGCATCTTTGCCTATCCCAATGCGCCTTCGGATTTCAGTGTCGTTATAAGTAATTATCAAGAATGCTAACAGTGGATCTATAATAATGAGAAAATCATTGCCAAGTGAATAATGAGTTACTTCAACTTAGTATTTTTGATTGTGCATATTCAATATTTTGAGATTTTTAAAGATGGCTGTAAAAGGGTGTTATGGTGAAACACACCTATTCCTCAGATAATGAACTCTCCCTCCTATATTAATAAGAGTTAACAAGAAGTTATTAGAAAGTTCTAGAGAGTTCTTTAGAGTTCTATTAGAGTTCAGTAGAACTACTAGGCAGTTGATATTAGTCGGCAGTTAACCGAATACTAAGGAGTCAGCTTTCAGTGGAATATTACCAAGTTCCTAACATTTTGGGTGCGTTAAGTCGATTAGCAACCGTCATCGCACGATTATAACGGTTCCTAATTCTTGTTTTAATCAACGACATCATCATAATAACTTATTCTCGCCTATTATTTTCAAAAATATTTGAAAAATGTTAAATGATTCTTTATTGTTTTAAAAGTTACATTCCAAGATCTACTAAATATTAAAGCCATAGATAATCAGTCAGTTAAGTGTCATACGTGATACACGCTTTGGGTGATTATGTCTCGAAAGAGACATGACTGACTGGATAGAAGATTATCCCGCAGTAAGTTGCCATTACTTTCTGCGGTAGACTGGTTGCCAGCCAAGGCTATAGAACCCAATCTGTCCTGCTATTCTTTTATCCAAATTAGTCAGGTGCCATACGTGATACACGTTTTAGACCATTAACCAATGATCTGTGTATATTCTTAAGTTGATCATTTATGTAAATCAGAAACAAGTTGATCCGCAAAATGACCCCTTGGAGACGCCTGCGTTGACCACCAGGGTCTCGGACGATGGGCCGTTAATAACTATCTTCAAAAATCTACCTTTTAGATGGGATTTTATAATATAGAAAACATTTCCAGTGATTACATGGCCGGGGAGCTTGTGCAAATTCTAAGGTCCTTGGGGTTTGTGTTTCATCAAGGGCAACAGTAATTCTCTGTAGTTAGGACATCAGCAATAGATTGGGCTGATTGAAACCCGTACTGCTCATCGCTCAAGAGTTTTTACCTATCCAGGTGCTCGAAGGCCTTCTTATTAATAATTTTTTTTTGTTTGAGTTTTGTTTAATGGCATATCAACCTCTGTAGCTTAATGACAAAAGCTGGGATTTTAAGGTATTTTTTAATTAATATTCGGTTATAGTGAGAAACTGATTTAGTCAGATTTTAACGAAAATGATTTGTTTTTATTCTTTTTAGTTTAGAAAACTGAAAATGTCTTCTAGTTTTGTATTAGGAAAATATTTTGGTGAAAATCTTTTTTTGAAAATGTGTTATAGTAATAACTTTTCTTCAAAAATGTATTGTTCGTAATATTTTATCTTCAAAAATGTATATTTTTCAAATATTTCTATAAAAGCGTATTTTCATACTTTCATAGTGTTTTGACCCCAGTTTCGGGGGGTGTAACTATTTGCCCATAGCAGGGACCCTAACAGGTGTAATCACTCTGTGTCATGGTTAACCTTGGAACAACAGCAATTAAGAGATGGTTCCATGCTCCTCACAACCTCCCAATCAGAGGCCTTGCTGCCGAATGCAGTTTACCGTCATACGCAGGACCATTTAATAATGAACTCAAAAAGTTTGCTGATAATTTGGAAGAGACTGATGCACTAGGACGGGGATGGTGAGTTTCTCGTGTTCTTGAAGACCAGACATACGCTTGTCACCATCCACATACTTGGGAATATTTCTCTTACAAGCAACTGTTAAATAATTTTGTTAGAGCCGCGTATATATATATATAGCTTAATTCTCTTACAGATGATCACTGGAATTCTATCCGGATTAGCGACTTTTTTGTAGGGGTCGAAGTTTTTGATAAGTCTAGAGAATTCTTTTACTGAAATGAGTATATTAGCGAGATTGTGCTCAGTGCGGCGTGGGAAGTAGAGGAGACAATATCCTTTTGAATCTAATGTTCAGTTTGAGGCAAAGATCGAGGCGAAGAGCTTCATCCTATCTGTCGAGGAGGTGATGAACTCGGGACCATGTATATTAATAATGGGGACAGCCGCTTTGCCTCTGTTCATAATCCTTATTGCAGACGCCTGCTAAGGCGAGTTTTTATTTGTTCAACGCCAACAGAGCTCACCTGTGATTTATACTACAAGTATGCTGGGTAGCCCTTAATAACAGTGTCTGATAGAGAGCGCCTTGTCTTTCGTAATCAACTGTCTGAAACAGGCCAGTACGCTCGAAGTTTTAAAAATATTACTCGCTTATATTTTACAAAATTTGGAATCATGACACTTTGTGTCCTTCAAATGTTTTGACTGAACATTCAACCAGGTGATGAATATTCATGAACTTTTAGAAGCCTTCATAAACGAATGACATCCTTGCATTATAAATACGTACAGCAAAATGATTTATACATTTGCTTTGACAAAGTTTCTCAGAGGACAAAGTGCGGTACAAGAACTAGTTTTCCCTCTTATCTCTTTTTATTCATTTTATTACTTTGCAAAGTGCGTTGTGGAACATTGGATATCGGCTCGGAACGAGAAATTGGGGAGCCGAGTTCGAATTCCAGTTGAATTCATTGCATTCACTTACTCGCAAATACCCTTGGGAAAGGTATTAATCCGTCTATTCCTTCCAGTTATGGGTTAAATAACAGGACAGATTGGGTTCTATAGCCTTGGTCGGCAACCAGTCTACCGCAGAAAGCAATGGCAACCTACTGCGGGATAATCTTCTGCCCAGTCAGTCATGTCTCTTTCGAGACATGATTGCCCAAGCGTGTATCACCTATGGCACTTAACTGACTGACTTTACAAATACACTTCCTAAATATAATTTATGCACACGCATGTATATATACACACAAATACACACACACACATTATATATATATATAGTCATCCGCAGACAGATCTGTTTCGCTGTATCACAGCTCATCACTATGATTAGACATCCGTTTGCTTTTAGCCAGGATTGATAACCGACCGAATTGTCATCAGTCGGCGATACCACCCCTGAGCTATGGGCGCTCGGCAGAAGATGGCAGACTTTTTAGCGTTTGATATACCATGTAAACAGGCCAGTGGCTAAGAGAGTTCTAATTCATTACTGAAAGAACGATGCGCAGATATTACAGTAGATACTGTTTTGTTCAAAGTCTACCATACTTCCAGAGTGCTCAATCAGGGCGTGAGTGTATAAATACTCATAGGTCGTTCACCATTCCACCTTACTGTTGTGGAGGCTATAACGATATTTGTCAATCCCACCTTCTCTGTAAAAACAAAAAGATCTCAAGCTGCAACTGGAATTATTTCGGTTTCTAGATGAAGGTCTGTGATGTGGGTGATTTTTTTGTTCCCCACTTTTTCTGAACATTACCTAAATTTTTGCTTAAGATGTTTTGGATTTTTGTCTCTAATTTTTTGTGGCAAACCTTAACGGAAATCTTCGTTGCCAATTAGTTGTGTAGTTGTTGTGGCGCAAAATTGTTGTGGCGCAAAATTGTAGTGACCGGTTTGGTCGGAAGTAAGACACAGAACACAGGAAGTAGATTCAAAACAGTGTATTAGTATAACAAGAAGATATGTACAACGTAAGTATTAGTAATAAGGAAATAGAAAATAAGTAAATCCGAACGCTACACTTACGCTGCTTATTGCCTGAATTGTAGCTGGCTATAACTGCGTACTAGCAGTCGTACTTAACTGCTGTGCTTAACTGTCTCCTGCAGGTAATTTTATAATAAGAGGAAGAATCCATTCCTCGTAAAAGAGCACCATAACATAATACTTCCGACATATACTCATGACTAGTTTTGTCAGACGAAAGGTTTGCCTCGGGTTTTTCTCATTTTTTAAGCGGATCTTTTGATTTTTTTTTATATCCCCTCTTCCTGTTTTTAAGCGATATCATTAAAACTATTTGATTTTTTATAGTTTGTCATTTCTCACCATGGCCCCCATCCCTAAGTATATATATATATATATATATATATATATATATATATATATAGGAAAAACTACTAAATTACAAACATCTGTCGCTTACTGCGTCACGTGATGTAAACAATCTCTCGACGAACGCTCCTCGAGAAAACGCTTCTAATTTAAATTTTAAAATCATTTGTTTCAGATGAAAGGCCGAGGACGGTCTGAAATATCAAATATAATAACAGAAATAAATAAATACTGTAAAAAAAAATACATTTTTAAACTTACAACTTTTTAGTAGTTTTTCCTATACATATTAAGACAGTATACATGGATCATCACTATATATATATATATATATATATATATATAGAGAGAGAGAGAGAGAGAGAGAGGGAGGGAGAGAGAGAGGGTACGAGGTGGTGTATTTTAATACTGATATGCAGAGGATTGTGTTGAATTAAATTAATCAGGGGTACATTCTGAAATTTTTACCTTTATAATATATTTAAATTAGGGAACCTCAGGGTTGCGTACGGAATATGAAGTAATTCAACCGTATTTCGAATCTCGCTTAAGGCATGTTCATATTCAGTTAGCAACAGATAAATTCATATCACTGTTGGATGTCCAGTCGCTAGTTATGCTACCATTCATTTATTACCCTTAGGAAATAGATCCTCTTGTCTGCAGTTTGTTCGGAGATGAATCGCTTGAAACCAGCTTCTATTCGCTTTCAATCAATACATTTAATACAGGCAAGACTGTATATGACTACACACTGTTCTACAGCGTATCAGTTAAAGCTGATTACGTTTAGTTCTTATTAATAATCTTGTGAAAGACAATAATCCACTTGTATATCAACTGTGACATCATTGCTCAGTTATCTTTATATTGTGTGAATACTCTTGTGAAATGCTTGAATATATATCACTGTGCTCGGTTCGACCACCAGTCGTCTGATCCTAGTTTGGTTCTCTTTGCGCGAGTATGACTTTATATGCCTGTTCCCTAAAATTTCTATTCAAGATTATATTAAGTACACCTTCATATTTCTTAGGAATATTCTTTTTCTTCTATGTGTCTTGTTCTTTTAGGATATCGGTAATCATGACCTTCCACGTCTTCCTATCCCTTTTGGCTCTTAGCACGCTTTCTCCTGTTACGCGAACCCCGTTCTGTCAGCCACCTGCTCAGGTCATTCAGATATGTTATCCGCTGCTTTCCTCTCTCTTTTTCCCTCTATTTGGCCTGTTAATATCAGGTTCTGCAAGCCTTCCTTCCTCATTGCATGTTCCAGGAACTTCAGCTGTCTCTTCCTGATGCTCAATATTAATTTAATTTTCGTTTCTATTCCTTCCTAAACCTCAACATTACTCCCATGCTCAGTCCATTATATCCGCACCATCCTTCTGTAGAACCATATTTCAGCTGTTTTAAGTTTTTCCTTCATCTTTGTTGACATTTCCCAGTATTCATTGCCATATTGAAAAACCAACATCACATAGCAATCCAGTAAACTCTTCTTTGTTTCTAGTGAAAGTTTTCTGTCTCTTTCCTCGTTGCATGTCCCAAGAACTTTAGCTGTCTTTAGCTGCTCAGTATTAATTTCCTTATTCCGAAATGTCCATTAAATTGGATGTTTTATTAAAACCTCTTTCATTATAAAAGATCTTCCCATTAGCAAGCAATGGAGTGATGTGGGCAACTGCTAATATTCTGTAACTCTACTTCTTCGGAGAAAAGAAGGCTTCCGGCCTATCACGTTAAATACACCGGTTCTCGCTCGATCGCCGAAGTTAACCAACGTTGAACCTGGTCAGTACTTGGATGGGTGACCGCTTGGGAATACCAGGTGCTGTAAGCGTTTAGTGACGGATGTGCGTTGTGGTGCAGTGGATATATTTTCGGAAAGAGAAATCGGTGAGCCGAGTTCGAATGCCAGTTGAATACTCTGCATTCATATAAGCACTGGTACCCTTGGCAAAGGTATTAATCCGTCCCTTCCCTCCAGTTATGGATTAAATAACAAGGGTAGGACTTGGGGACCCTGCCTTTAAAAAGCACATCCCAATGAATCTTGATACTCGAAAAGAAAAAAGTATTACTAGACATAAATACTTATATAAAAACAACAATAAATTGTTGAAAGATAAAAGGTATTACCAGCAATAAATAAATAAAGTTTAGTTGGCAATAAATGACCCGCCAAAGTTGATATGCCATAAAAACAAAACAACCCTAACCCAAACTATAATTCTTCCAAGCCATAATGGTGTTACATGCTGTATTTATTCTAACTTGGAAACAGGACCCTAAAATCCCATATACAAGCCATTTAACCTCTTATCTTTCAATAGAGAAAGACAATATTTGACAGACATTCTTAGAGAATATTCTTAGAGTTCATCAATAAGGTTTTAGTGTAAACACAAGGACATGGAGACGCTAGCAATTAGTCACTCTTTCAAAAGAGACATCTTGGTCCTGGGCGTGACGGTAAACTGCATCCGGCAGCAAGGCCACTGATTGGGAGGTTGTGAGGAGCATGGAACCACCTCTTAATTGCTGTTGTTCCCAGGTCCACCATGACCCGGAGTGGTAGCACTATGTAAGAATAAAAATACAGTTTTATAGAAATATATACATAAAAATAGACTTTTATAGAAAAATATACATTTTTTAAGAAAAATTATTACCAAAACACATTCTTAAAGGAAAAAAATATTCTAAGCAAAACATTACAAACTAGAAAACATTTTCAGTTTTCTAAAATAAAAAATAAAAAAATAAAAACAAAAAATATCCATGACAATCTGACTAAAACAACTTCTAATAGCATTCTCACTATAACAAAACATTAAAAAAATGACTTAAAACTCTACCTTTTTGGCATTAAATAACCTATAGAGGTTGATATACCGTTAAACAAAACTCAAACTCAGAAGAGACATCCAGCAAATCTGCGTGAACACCAAACTGACTCAAACCTTAATAAGTACCACTTACGATGGATAATCGTGAAGGCAGGGGAATTATTTTTATCTTCGCACACTGATGAGGTGAAGGCTTTTACAAATTTGTTCAGTATATCAGCTGATGTCCACTTTGTGTGAATACGCATTGGATGGACAAGTGTTCATAGTTCTATGCATTGCAGATGGTATGGACACCTCTAGGTTAATTTCTTTTAATGTATCGAGAAAAAAACCCGAAAATACACATTTTCGCATAATTATTCCGGCAATTGGTTGTAGTTTCCTCAGGCCATATTTAATGCACTTGGCCAATGAATAGATTTATGTTTACGCATTTTTTCAGCCTCAGTCGATTGAAACTGAATTTCACGGCGATATCTTTCAGAATGTACGTTGGGGTACAGTGGATATCGGCTCGGAACGAGAAATCAAAGAGTCGAGTTCAAATTCTTGTTGCATTCACTTACGCGCAAATATCCTTCGAAAAGGTATTAATCCGTTACTTCTCCCTTCAGCTATGGGCTAAATAGCAGTAAAGATTTAGTTCTATAGCCTTGGTTGGTAATCAGTCTATCTCTGAAAATGATGGCAACCTACGACGGGAAAATCTTCCGCCGAGTCATTCATGTCTTGAAAAAGACATGATTGCTTTAAGTATGTATGACGTAAGGGAGTTAACTGACTTTTGCTAAAGACATTAATCTTCAGGTCTTCGCACTGTTTCAAACTCAGTCAGTTACATTTGTTTCTAATCTTTTCGAGCGAATAGTCGAATCCATATTCTTGCGGTCTCTTCTGACAGAAATCTCTTAAAGATTAACGTATAACAGGAAAATGAGGAGATGCTAAACATTAACACAGAAAATGTATTTCACTGGTCAACACGATTTTTAGTGCCAAGAAACAAAACACAATTTTTAGTTAATTTGATTGCGGTGACCCCGAAAATCACTTAAGATTTTTATAGTCAGCCACCGTTTTGTGCATTTTGAAAATGCTCATTTTTGGAAAAAAAAAATCACTTTGGGATCTTGGCTGATTTCAGCATTTAGTTAAAAACCCGTAGAAACCCATCAATTTTCAAGTAGGCCGAACAATTTATATCAGCCTACTGAAATAAAGTATTTTTTTTTAAGAAAAATGTGTTTTTGAGTAAAAAAACTTCAAAATAAAAGTACCGAACTTTTTCTAATTTATTGCTAAAATTTAAATTAACTGGTAAACTTTATCAGTAATGCACTTTATTAATAATACGTTAATATGAGTATTAAGGTTCATTTTTGCATGACTTCTTCTTCTATGTGCCCTGTCCCTTCAGGACGTAGGCGATCATGGATCTCCACGTCTCCCTATCCCTTGTGGCTCTTAGTATGTTTGCTCCTGTTGCTCCTGGCAACCCCCGTTCCGTCATCCACCTGATCAGACCCTGCAAATATGTTATCCGCTGCCTTCCTCTGTCTCTCCTTCCTTCTATCTGTCCAGTCAGTATCAGGTTCTCCAGGCTCTCCTTCCTCATTGCATGTCCCAGGAACTTCAGTTGTCTCTTCCTGATGCTCAGCATCAATTTCCTTTTTGTTGCCATTCTTTCTAACACTTCGTCGTTGCTTGTATGCTCAGTCCACGATATCCGTAGCATCCTTCTGTAGAACCACATTTCGGCCGCTTCTAGTTTTGTCCTCATTTTCGATGATATTGTCCAGCATTCACAGCCGTATTGAAGAACTGACATCACGTAGCAGTCTAGCACGCTTTTCTTCGTTTCTATTGAGATCTTCCTGTGTGTTAGTATTTTGCTCATCTTCTGGAACGCGTCCTTTGCCATGCCAATTCGCCTTCGGATCTCCGTGTCGCACTTTCCATCTCCTGTTTTCAGGCTACCGTAATCAGTTAAGTGTCATACGTGATACACGCTTTGGGTGATCCTGTCTCGAAAGGGACATGACTGACTGGGCAGAAGATTAACACTCAGTAGGTTGCCATTACTTTCGGCGGTAGACCTGTTTGCCAACCAGGGCTATAGAACTCAATTTGTCCTGCTCTTTGATATTCCCGATAAGAGTGGCGATGTGAATGATGAGCAAGGGTAAACGATACCATCAGTTTTTTTTTAATCGTTTCACCCCAAGCATGTCAGTAATGCCACTGATGTTCAGGGGGCTACATAAGAGTAAACGATTAGATAGGAGGATAGTAAGAGAGACGAACCAGTTAAAAAGGAGCGACAGAAGGATGGGAATGCAGGTGTGATGAGAGTTTAAAAGGTAGAGAGAAAGGAAAAGATATACAGGGTGATGTAGAAATAACTGGAGTCAAGTGGTTAAGAGATGGGTAATGACATTGCATTTAGATTCCTGGAGGTTGTAGGCGTCAGAAAAGCAAGAATGTTGAAGAGAGTTCCACAAGCAGGAAGTGCGAGAAAAGAAGCTGATGGAGTAGAATTGTCGGCTGCATTTGGTTGATTTAACTGTGAATAGGTGGAACCCAGTTGCTAGTCTGGTTACACGAGTAAACACCTGTTTCAGGGGCAGCAGTGACTTAAGTTCGTCGGAGCAGAAGCCATGAAAATGTATAGAACAGACAGAGGGAAACCACATTCCGTAGGTGAGAAAGTGGCTGGAGTCGAGCAGCCAAGTCGGTGCCTATCACATTACTGATTCTCCTTTGGAGCCTGTCAAGAACACTGAGATGAACAGTAGAAGCACCTGACCATATATGACAGCAGTATACCATGCACGGACGGATGTTTGATTTGCATATATGCAAGATAGATTCAGGCGAAAAAAAAACATCCTGGTCAGACACAGTGACCTAACTTTCCTAGCAGTGGATTTCGCTATTGACTCAATGTAATAGTTAAAAACAATGGAAGGGCGGCTACCAGAGACGGTGAAACAAAGGAATGATGCTACTGTAGTACCAAAAGAGACATTAAACAAGACAGACAATCAAGAAAAAGAACATTTTTACCATAGTCTTTATGTTCATGAAGATTTTATTTCTGCTCCTATGACACTATTTCCCGCTGGTGTATATTTTTTGTTTGGTTTAATACAACGGAGAGAGTGAGTGAGAGAGAGAGAGAGAGAGAGAGAGAGAGAGAGAGAGAGAGATTAATTAATTAATTAATATTATTGGTATTAATACTTGTGTTTTATTGTAATTGATCCGGTGAAAAGTCACATCCTTGTCTTACGCCCCTTTCTCTCTTTGTATATATGCTGAATTCGTTACCTGTCCGTATGCAAGCGCTTTGCTGCCAGTAAAGATTTTTAATTACTCTTAAGTCTTTCCCAAATATGTCAAGACTACCGAGCATCTCCATCAATTCTTATTGAGGGACCAGTTTACAATGAATTTATATAGCAAAATGAACCACTATTAACTTTTTTTGAAAATTAATATTTTTTATTTTTATTATGTTTTTTCTTTTTTTTTTTTTTAGATATTCGTGATCTAGGATGCGTTATATGAAAAGATGTGAGCTTATGTAAAAAACTATTTTAATATTATCATATACTTGTAAAATCCGGGGAATAGAAAAATTAGCTAACAGCTAGGAAAGAAAGAGAGAAATATAATTATTCTTCTTTCGTGTTCAAAGCGGATTATTTTGAACAAGCTAAAATTTTGGAAGTAGCCATAACAAAACGTCAGGATTTGCTTGATGAGGTCAAGCGGGGTCAAGTCCCCAATAGTTGTTCCTGAGAACAGAAATTGTGGGAATTGAAAATCTAAAGGTGGTATGATCGGAAGAAAGAAGACAGAAAGACATTACGTCATGTGAGCTGTTGATATTTCATTCGTCGAGCCATGGCTCCCCGCCAAATTGTGTGGGTGGAAAACAATCTCATTGGTCAAAGGGTTCGAGTCGGCCAGATCCCCCGAGAGGATTGGAGAGGGTTATAAAAATAGAGACACAGCGAGAAAAACAGTTGAGTTGGAAGAGAGCTTTCAGGCGACAAGGATAAACCAACCCCCACACCGTCGCAGTCACGTCGCCGCCATTAGCCGCCTCTGATTCGGTAAATTCTGTTAAGCTCCGATAAGGACTCAAAAGATCTTTGGTGTTTCAAAGTTGCACCGAGAATTAACAGCTCTGGTTATTGAAAATATGTAAAAGACTTTAAAAAGAAATTGAAAAACACTGATATTTTTAACGAAACTTAGAAAAGACACTCGTATTTGAAGATTGAAAGCTCTGATGTTTTTAAGTGAATCCTCTCTCCGTTGTAAACTGGCGCTCCGACAATTGTACTTTCCGCTTTCGTAATTAATATATATATATTTTTTATTATAAAGACTTTATTTGCAACTCTCGGGGCGTCTTCAACCGTATTCATTATTTAATTTTCTTTTTGGTGCCGTGTTTATTTTTAACCACAAGTGTACACAAATGTCCGGTCTGGATCTGGTACGGTTACTGGAATTGCACAACGTGACTTTCTGAGATCAAATCACAACGTGGGCAGTAGTCCGTTGTTGTAATAGACGTCTCGAGGACTAGCTTCTGTGACGAGATCATCACGATCAGCAACAGCGGCCCGAAAGCGTCGACATAACTAATACCGATTGGACATTATCGCAGCGGGATCCGTTCACGAACCAGCGAGCGACCGAACCAACCAGCCAGCCGGATGGCAGTGGCACACTGTTAGTTTATTAAATGATTTGATGGAAATGCTTGTTGGTCTTGATATATTTAATCGTGTTATTTTTAATGACTTAGGGTCTGATTGTTATTGAAAAATAGTATTTATCAGCAAGCAGACCAATATTTGTTGATGAGAGATGTTTCTGTGATTTTACTTTAGGAAATATTTCCATCGGTCAATATCATATATACAGAAAACATATGTAAAAAAGCTTTTATTTATTCCAAAAAATTAGGCATTTGTGTACAGCAAATAACGGAAGCTAAGCCAGAATATGTGAAGCCATTTTCAGATACAGCGCCCTCAAATTGGCTGAAATGATGTTTCGTACCCCGACATCATTTCATTTTTTTTTTTTGACCAGTGTTATTTAAATTATTTAAATCGGATTATTTTCTTCTTTTTTTTTCTTTGTTGTTGCTATCATAAAGTTTCAGACTTCACCGATATATGCCTATCCGGATGACCTTAAGGGGACCTCGGTGATGTTTGTCAAATTTGCCTGGTGCCAAACACAACCGAAGTCCCCACAATTTAAATATATCAGAAGGTTGAAAGTTGAATGTTGAAATGTGGAAGGATAAAATATTTCGTTGTCCATTCAAGTATTTTTTTTTTATTTACAGAATAACAAAATTGTAAGAAGAGAAATAAAATGTTCATAGTGGCAATGCATGTAGTTTATTGTTCAAAGAGAAATGTAAGTATTTAAAATGTTCCACAAACATTCAGAATTCATAGTTGATAGTAGCAGAATGTATGTATGTAAAAAGATGTAAAAGGTTGTTAATAAAATCTGTGTTCTTTTCCTTTTTAGGGCTGGAGAAAAAGTGAAAAGGAAAGTCAGGCAATAAAGGAGATTGTACTTATCGGAGTCAGTTGAAGTATCTTGTTGTTGCTGTTTTCTTTGACGGTGTGTGGGTGAAGACGAAAAAAAGAAAATTGGAAGGAAAGGAAAAACGAATGCGTGACGCGCCCTTACGTCCAAGGCTATAGAATGTTCAGTTATGTACCCATAGTTAGAAGGAGAAGAGTTGGATTCATACATTTCCAAAGGCACGCAAGGAAACGTTATGGATTCGACTGGAATTCGAACTCGTCCGTTTACTCAATTCGAACCCTTATCTCTTACTTTATCATCCATTTCCTCACTTTCAGTCTTTTATTGGTCTAAGTAAATTTATTCTAATGACACTTTACTATCACGCTTCGTTCTCGTTTTGCTAAACAAAGAAACTAGTTAAGAACATTACTAACTTTTTCACCCTGAGTTTCTGCTTTTTACTTCTGTGAGTGTTAAATTTACTAGGCCTTCTTTCCTTCAAGTCTCTTCATCAGTAAAGAGATTATGCAGTATTCACTTTGATATGGACGATTGTATCAGTTAGTCAGTTCAGTGCCATACGAGATACACGTTTGGGCGATCATGTCTCAAATATGACATGTTTCACTGGACTGGAAATGTTCATGCAGTAGGTTGCCATTACTTTCTGCAGTAGACCGGTTGCCAACCAAAGCTACAGAACGCAGTCTGTCCTGTTATTTAACCCGTAGCTGAAGGGTTAAACTAGGTATTAATACCTTTTAAAATGACGGATTAATACATTTCTTAAACTTATTTTTGCGCAAGCGAATGCGACGAATGCAACTCGAATTTTAACTAGGCTCTCCCATTTCTCGTTCCGTGCTGATATCAACGGCACCACACACACCAGTGATAGGAATGCAATTTACTAATCAAACGCTGTGTTTTAAACAGATTATCGCCCCAGATTATCATCAGAAAAATAGAAATATATTATCATTTTTTTCTCTTTCTGTTATTTTATTCTGATTATTAATTGGAGCTTCTTAGTCTTCCCTTTCCAGTTTCGATAGAGTCCAAAAGCGTCTCCTCTTCCTTGTGGATGATGAATTATTTTCCAGACTGCAACCCCCTTTTGTACCGAAAAAACGACGCAATCTGCTATGTCGCTACATCTACGGAAATTGTTCGGAAGACCAACATTACTTAGTTCCACCAATTCTAACATTTACTGCTAAAACCCACCTGACCAGGTATGTTGCAGTGAACTTCTCCCATTTCTCATGTATTCTCTTTATGAGACATAAGTTCCACTCAAGCAGTCTCTTCTCACGAACCACTGCTTTAGGTAACCAACTCCCAAGAGGATGCTTCCTTGAACACTAGAATTTAACCTAGTAAAGTCTAGACTTAACCGTTACCTCCTCTACATATCCACTTACTCTATAACCCCCAACCTCGAGTGGCATTTGGACCCTCGCAGTGGGTGATCATTAATGAAAAATAATCTGTTTCTACCAGTGACATCCACTGATAAAAACTCGTTACTTATCTTCTCCGTGTTTCTTACTGATCCTCCTTTTTTTTTCTTATAATCGTGACGCACAAATCAAGGCATGTCACTGCCACTACTGTGCAGGGGGCTACGTAGAGTGGAGAAAGGCTGATTAAATATAGGAAATAACAGAGGGTGGGTGATAGGCGGGTGAAGATACCGAGAATGAGGGTTGGGTAGATGAGAGTGTTGTGAGAATAGTTGGGAGTTAGTGTGATAGGAGGTGTCTATTGACCCTACATTTAAACACCTGGAGATTGTAACTGTCGGGAAAGCAGACTTGTGGAAGGGAGTTCCACAGGCGGGAAGCGCGAGAAAAGAAGCAGTTGGAGTAGAATTTACGGTTACATCTTATTTGTTTAACTGTAAAAGGGTGGGACCTAGTTGCTAATCTAGTATCTCGTGTAAATTCGTGCTTAGACGGCACCAGTGATCTAAGCTCATCGGAGCAGAAGCCATGAAAGTACTTGTAGAAGAGGCACAGGGAAGCTACATCACGCCGGTGTGAGAGCGGCTGCAGCCGGTCTGCCAAGTCAGTATCAACCACGTTACAGATCCTCCTTTGTATTTTGTCATGAAGCCCAAGGAGAGCAGCAGGGGCACCCGACCAGATATGGCAGCAATATTCAATAGGAGGAATTTTATGAGAAAGAATGACAGGTTATATGGGGTGTCAGGAAGTGATTAAGAGAAGGATGACTGTGGCCATAAAGTGAGGGATCAGTTTATATATTAACTGTAATGTAGAATTAATCCCCCAGTTTATATCCTCATTATAATAGGAGAGAACTTTTTTTTTTATAATCATATCGCCCCAAGCAAGGCATTTTATTGCCACTGTTTTGCAGGGGGTTACATAGGAAAGTTATGAGAAAGAGTGACTGGTTATAGGGGGTGTCAGGAAGAGGATAAGAGAAGGATGAGAATACTGATGAGAGTGGAGTGGACAGAGAAAGGAGCATGAGAGAGAGGATGCAGGTTAGTGAGATAGGAGATGACTATAGACTTTAAATTATTGGAGATTGTAGCTATCGGGAAAGCAAATACATGGAAGGGAATTCCACGGGCGGGAAGTGCGAGAAAAGAAGCTGCTGGATTAGAATTTGCGTTTACAATTTGTTGGTTTCACAGTAAAAGGGTGAGACCTAGTTGCTAATCTTGTGGCTCGAGTAAATTCATATATAGGGGCCACCAGTGAGCAAAGTTCATCGTAGCAGAAACCGTGAAACTATTTGTTGAAAAGACACAGGGAAGCCATATTGCTCCAGTGAGAAAGTGACTGTATCCGAGCTGCCAAGTAGGGATCAATCACATTTCAGATTCTCTGTTGGATTTTGACAAGGATCCCTAGGTGGATAGCAGGAGCATTCGACTAGATATGGGAGCAGTTTTCAGTGCACGGGCGGATGGTAGATTTGTATATGTGCAGGGTTGTTTAAGATGGGTAAAACTTGTCATGTGAGTCTCAAATTCTCCAATCCTGGTTTCTTTATTATGTGTTACAGAAATTTCAACTCACTTCTTCTGATTCTATTTTTGATCCGGATATCTTTAATGTGCTTTGTGGTGTAATGGATATTTGCGCGGAGTAGGAGATCGGAGTTCGAATTCCAGTTGAATTTGTTTCATTTCCTTACGCACAAATACCTTTGGGAAAGGTATTAATCCATCACTTTTTTCTCGAGCTATGGGTTGAATAGCAAGAGAGATTAAGTTCTATGACCTTGGTTGGCTACCGGTTTTCCGCAAAAAGTAATGAAAATCTTCGGCCTAGTCAGTCATGTCTCGAAAGAGACATGATCGCTCAAGCTTGTATCCTGTATAGCAATTAACTGACTGATATTTTTAGAACGTTCACATCTGTGATACTTTTTGTATATTTATTGATAAACACATCACTATTGACTGATTTCTCCTTTCCATAGGAGAACGAATTGTTCCGTTTTCGCAGCCATATAAAATACCTGATATTTGCATAATGCTTGAGCATTCGTCTTTGAATCCTACAAAATATTCCCGTTTCTAAGTAATTTATGAATTATGTTTTATCAAAAAATATTTGTCGCGTTTGACACGTGTGATTTGATTTCTGTGACGTAATTTAGCAACCATTTTAGATTTTAGATGTTTTACGGAGCAAAGGTAAACAATCGGCTCCATTGGCTAAAAAGTGCGAAAGGGAAAATTTGCTGAACTTAAACTCAAAAAGTCTGTGTCGACCTGGCTTCCCTGTAGATATGTGTCCTTGAAAATTTGAATGGCGTAGCTTAAAAAACGTAGGCGTGCATAGATAACAGTCTCACACGGACTCACAGATTGCCTTTTATATATAGAGATTATCTTTATTGTAATTTATTTCTCTATTCTCTCATTATTTTTGTGTTATCTCTCTTGCTATCTCTTTAAGGGTGTGTCTTTTCACCGGTCTTCACTGTTACCGGTTTTCCGCAAAAAGTAATGAAAATCTTCGGCCTAGTCAGTCATGTCTCTTTCAAGACATGATCGCTCAAGATTGCTTCCGGTATGGCAATAAATTGACTGATATTTTTAGAACGTTATTGCCATTTACATCTGTGATACTTTTTTGTATATTTATTGATAAACACATCACTATTGACTGATTTCTCCTTTCCATAGGAGAACGAATTGTTCCTTTTTCGCAGCCATATAAAATACCTGATATTTGCATAATGCTTGAGCATTCGTCTTTGATTCCTACAAAATATTCCCGTTTCTAAGTAATTTATGAATTTTGTTTTTGTCAAACATTATTTGCTATTGCACTACGCCTTAGAATTTCTGAGTCGCACTTTCAATCGTTTGTTAGACAATTTTCCACATAGTTAAAATTCTGTGTCTTTTTGATTATATTGTCTCCAGGTTGTATCTCTTATATTCGAGTGTCGTAATTGCCAATGATTATGAATTCCGTCTGATTAAAATTGATGGTTAGTCTATTCTTTCCTTTATTACTTTGTCGAATATTTCTAGCAGTTTTCATTGATTTTTTTTTCTTTTTTGTCTGCGATCAATCTCGATGACATCTGCATATTTTTTGCTGTTTAAGGGGTGTAAGACAAGGATGTGTCTTTTCACCGGATCTGTTCAACTTGTACAGCGAGAATATTTTCAGGACCTAGAAGTTCTGCCTGGATTTGTTAACGGAGGACACAATTCAAACAACCTAAGGTACGCAGATGATACAGTGCTGATAGCAGACACAGAAAGGAAACTACAAGACCCCCTACAGAAGGTAGCAGAAGAAATTAAAAAGAAAGGACTAGAAATAAACTGCACGAAAACTGAAGGCTTAGTAAATCAGTAAAAAGGGCAGCCCAATATTCCAAATACATGTCGTGGATACGAGAATCAAGCAGCTACAAAAATTTAGATACCTGGGAAGTGAAGACGGAAAGTGCGACATAGAGAACCGAAGGTGAATTGGCGTGGCGAAGGACGCGTTCTGTTGAGCATAAATTGGGGGAACATTTTAGTATTGTTATGAAGTAATAAACTAATCCCCCACTAATTACTACTTATTAATATAATAATATAATATAGTTCTTCGTCTCTCCTTCAAGCTATAGGTTAAATAGCAGGACAGATAGTGTTCTATAACCTGGCTCGTTAACCAGTCTACCGTAGAAAGTAATGGCAACCTACTTTTGGAGAATCTACTTTTGGAGTCAGATATGTCTTTTTTGAGACATGATCGCCTAAGTGTTATCACGTATGTCACCTAACTGATTATACCATCGGCAGTAAGTTGAAGATGCATAAATTTACTTCGCTATATTACTCTTGCTAAAAATCAAAGATTCACAAGTCTCGTCTCTGTTTTAACCACTGCTGATTTTCCTTGCTTTGAATCACTTAATAATCGACTGAATAGAATTAATCTTAATTTCTGCTCAATGTTCTAAACACGATGTTCACACGAGTTATAAGCGTGTGAAAGTTGTATTCTGTTAGGAGTCGGTTGAATCAGCATAATTCGTATCTCATTAATATCCTAGCAAATTTAATTCATCAGTTTTTCTAAGCTCTGTTTCATCGTTGAAATCTTGTGATGTTCTCATTAATACTCTTGGGAAAGGCAGGATTCAACATGTTTTCATTCTATTCAATCGGCAGCTGGTAAAAGCTTCATTTTTTTCTCACTTTATGGTACAGCTTGTTGGACACTCCCGCTTCCTTATATCTTCGTTTGCTTCCATCTTTAATCGGACTTAGGGCCTATCACGTTGAATACACCAGTTCTCGCTCGATCACCGAAGTTAAACAACGTAGAGTCTGGTCAGTACTTAGATGGGTGACTGCTTGGGAATACCAGGTGCTATAAGCGTATAGTGACAGATATGCGTTGTGATGCAGTGGATAACGGCTCGGAAAAAGAAATCGGTGAGCTGAGTTCGAATTCCAGTTGAATAACCTGCATTCACTTAAGCACTGGTACCGTTGGGAAAGGTATTAATCCGTTCCTTCCCTCCAGTTATGGGTTAAATAACAAGGGTAGGACTTGGGGACCCTGCCCTTAAAAAACAAATCCCAATGAATCTTGATACTCGAACAGAAAAAAATGTATTACTAGACACAAAACGTATATAAAAACAATAAATTGTTGAAAGAGGGGGGAAGGTATTACAAGCAATAAATAAATAAAGTTTAGTTGGCAATAAATGACCAGCTGAGGTTGATTTGCCACAAAAACAAACAACCAACCATCTTTAATAAATAGAATATACGTATATACGTTAATAGCCGTATGAACAATCATATATCCCCATCTGCAAATGTTTGGAGTTTTATGTGTTCGATTGGGAAATGTATTTTTCCAAATACTTTTTTTTAATCATTTCACCCCAAGCAAGGAATTCCACTGCCACTGTTGCGCACGGGGCTACATAGGGGAAGGTAAAGAGAAGGAGTGGTTAGATATAGGCAATGTCAGAAGGAGGGTGATAAATGGGTAAGGATACCGAGGCTGAGAGTTGGGTAGATGGGAAGAGTGTTTGAAAGAATGGATGCGAGTTAGTGTGTTAGGAGGTGTCTATTGACCTTACATTTAAACTCCTGGAGATTCTTGTTAGTCCATTCTCAATTAGAAATTTATTTTTAATCCTTTCGCATGGTTAATCAGGCGAGCAATGTGGATCCAGTTCAAACTACACGGTCCCATCGCCAGTTGCTCAAATATATTGCATTAACACTCTTATTAAAGGCACGAATTCATATATTTGTTCATAGTCGTTTGAAAATATTCCTTACCATTAATCAATTGCCATACGTGATACACGCTTAGAAGTTCATGTCTCGAAAGAGACATGACTGTCTGGGCAGAAGATTTTTTCAAACCATAGCTGCTGTTTAACCAATAGATGGAGGGTGAAGTAACGGATTAATACTCATCCCAAGTGTGTTTGCGCTTAAGTGAATGCAACGAATTCAAATGGAATTCGAACTCGGCATTTCTATTTCTTCTTTCCGCTGCCCAACATCCATTAACACTTGTTTGAAATTCATGAATCTACTTTTCTGTGGGCTGATATATGTCAATTATGTTACGGTAGCTGAGGATTCGCCATTTCTTTTGATCAGGACAAATTATAAGCCAGCGATTGTAAAACTAATTCACTTTGTGTCTACAAATGCTCTTTTATGTGGCGTGCGATCATTTAATTGTTGAAAGTGTAGCGTTAGGTGCAATTCCTTTGATTTTTGTAAAATCTGTGAAAAGCAACGTGGAGGCTTACATCGCTAATCAAAACGCCTACGCATCGCATGTGTTTTCCGTCCAACAACGCAAACGAGTCGCACGAGGCTTGCGTTATGGATTCACATTTATTCTTTTATGGACAATCCTGGGCTGAATAAAGGAAACAGAAGCTTACTTATGCCGCCAGCCACTATTGTTCGCTGCATGATATCTATGCGAGTTCAAATTTTCTGAGCTATAGATTTTACAAAGCAATATCATTAGAACTCAGTCAGTCAGTTAAGTGCCATACGTGAAACACCCTTGGACGATCATAACTCGAAAGAGACATGACTGACTGGGCAGAAGATTACTCCACAGTAGGTTGCCATTTCTTTCTGCGGTAAATCGGTTGCCAGCCAAGGCTATAGGACCCAATTTGTCCTGTTATTTAACTCATAGCTGGAGGGAGAAGAGATAGATTATATTACATTATTATATTAAGTATAATTAATGGGGGATTAGTTTATTACTTCATAACAATATAAAACTGATCCCCCCACTTTATGCCCAGTAGAAGCCTTAAACAAGTTTTCAACTATTATATTCAGTCAGTCAGTTAAGTGCCATACGTGAAACACGCTTGGGCGATCATATCTCGAAAGAGACATGACTGACTGGGCAGAAGATTATCCTACAGTAGGTTGCCATAGCTTTCTGCGGTAGATTGGTTGCCAGCCAAGGCTATAGAACCCTATCTGTCCTGTTATTTAACCCATAACTGGAAGGCAGAGACGGATTAATACCTTTCCCAAGGGTATTTGCGTGTAAGTGAATGCAATGAATTCAACTGGAATCTGAACTCGGCTCCCCGATTTCTCGTTCCAAGCCGATATCCACTGCACCACAACGCACCTTTCCTAAAAAAAATATTCCCCGCTTATTTTGCTTATATAGGGAGCAGTAAAAATATCTCCCACATATCCCACCCAGAAAGACGTCCCTTGTTTCCCTCCCAGAAATACATTCCGCATTTCTATACCAGAAAGACGTCTCATGTGTCCCTCCCAGAAATATGTTACACATATACCTCCCAGAAATACGTCCAACGTTTCCCTCCCAGAAATACATTCCGCATGTCTCTCCCAGAAAGACTTCCCACGTGTCTCTCCCTGAAATACCCCCATATATCCATCCAAGAAACACCTCCCAAATATCCGGCCCAGAAATACGTCCCATATATCCCTTCCAAAATAGGTCCCACTTTTTTCTCCCAGAAATACTTCTCACATATCCCTCCCAGAATTATCTCCCACATATCCGTCTCAGAAAGACGTCCCATGTGTCCCCCCACCCCCCAGAAATCTCTCTCGCATATCTCTCCCAGGAATACTTCCCATATATTCCTCCCAGAAATACATTCCGCATGTCTCTCCCAGAAAGACTTCCCACATGTCCCTCCCTGAAATACCCCCATATATCCCTCCCAGAACTTCTTCCATGTGTCTTTCCCAGGAATACCTCCCAAATATCCGTCCCAGAAATACGTCCCACATATCCCTTTCAAAATAGGTACCACTTTTTTCTCCCAGAAATACTTCCTACGTATCCCTCCCAGAAATATCTCCCAAGTGGTATATATTTCTGCCGCATCCACTATTTCGTGTCTCTGGTCGTTTCAAGCGGAAATACCAGTCAATATCGATACAACAACAACTATGGTCATGGTAATGATAATATTAGCCGTTTCTTTATAAGAAAACATTCGGCATCAATAATCCAAGTAATGTAATCAGGTGACATTTATAAAGCGTTCCATTATTAAATCATTTAATGTAAAACAATTTATCAGGAAAATGGGTTTGTCATACGGACTAATCGCTCCTTTCAGTGTTAATGGTGGTTACCTTCCTAACCTTTATTTTTGGTACTTTGGAAGTCAGCCTTATTATTTATCGTTATTTTCCCTTCGATTTGCATGTGCTATGCTTTTTAGCTGTTACTGCTGTTGAAGGTCTTGTTTCTGTTATTTGACACTGTTTTTTGTTTGGTAATATATAATGCCAGCCTACAAAGTTCGAGGTTTTATCTTCGCCAGGCCCCATAAACTTTAATTATTTAAAGACATTTTTAACCCTTGATCTGAGAAAGCTCTCGTCCAAATCTGAGACTTAAGCTAATTTTGAACGGGTTTCGCGCCATGTATGACATTCATATAAAAGTCTAGTGACAAGGATGTTTAAGAAACTAAGTCGTGTTTTGTGGTTAATGTTTTGGTTTTGTAGCAAGTGACGGTGTGGGGAGAAACTACCCTTAGCGAGGTGTATTTTATGTTCAATTTGCTTAATTCCTAGATGGTGTTGGGTTTTTGTGGCGAAATTTCACTGCAAAGTTGTAGTGATTGTTATGGTTGAAAGTAAGACACGGAACGCAGGAGGTAGGTTCAAAACAGTGTATTAATGCAGTAAGAACAATATGTACAAAGTAAGTGTTCATAATAAGTTAATAGTAATATGCAAGTTCGAGCGGTACAGTTACGCTGCTTATTGCCCGACTAGTAGCTGGCTTAACTGCGTAGCTATCGTCAGCTGAGTACTTAACTGCTTCTCATTAACTGCCTCTCGGAAATCACGCAGGTGATTATATATAGTCAGGTGAAGAGTCCATTCCTCGTAGAAGGGCACCATAACAGTACACTAAATCTGTTAGAACTGAAATGTGCTATAAATTTTCAATATGTTTACGATAATTTGACGTAAGCCTCTAAAAACCGATGATACTCTCGTTAATGATTTTTTTTTGTATCAAAAATTTAATTTCTTCTTTGTTGATCGTTTCCTTTAATGTTAAAGAAGTAAGCTATATATTTGATTTAATAACCTTCCTTTGCAGCAAATATGGAATTTGACACGCAAAATCCAGTTATGAAACAGCAACAACACGTAGCTCACGTATTCAATAACGTTATCTTTTCTTTGCTGATTGCTTCATTTGTATTTTGATGGCGTTGATGACTAAATTCGTCAACAGAAGTGCGATTTCAAGAATAGAAGCTTCCAGTTTTACTAAAACCCGACCGCATCATCCATTCCCTATCGCTGTTTGGCTTTGTAACGGTTGGTTGGAAGTGAAAGAATACTCAGATAGACGAAAGTGACGATGGGGTTCATTTGTTCAAGGTGGACCTCAACCTGTCAAATATGAAACTCTTACGGACTGCAGCTGAGTCTTTTATAACTTCGCCATTTTTTTCTTTTTGCTGCATAAACAAAATTACAATGTTATCAAAAATAAAATTTACCTTTAAACCAAAATGCTCGTTTATGCGGCGTGCGATCATTTAATTGTTGAAAGTTTAGGTGCAATTCATTGATTTTTGTAAAATCTGTGAAAAGCAACATGGAGGCTTACATCGCTAATCAAAACGCCTACGCATCGCATGTGTTTTCCGTCCAACAACGCAAACGAGTCGCACGAGGCTTGCGTTATGGATTCACATTTATTCTTTTATGGACAATCCTGGGCAGCATAAAGGAAGCAGAAGCTTACTTATGCCCCCAGCCACTATTGTTCGCTGCATGATAGCTATGCGAGTTCAAATTTTGTGAGCTATAGATTTTACAAAGCAATATCTTTAGAACTCAGTCAGTCAGTTAAGTGCCATACGTGAAACACGCTTGGGCGATCATATATCGAAAGAGACATGATATAATTCGTGATTACCAAAAATAATGATGAAGTATTATTCATCATAAAATTAAACATGCAACGTCATCCTTTCTAATAACACTATCTTAAAAATCAAACATACGTAAAAAAATGTTCCTCTCCAGTGTTGCCCCTAATTTCATGTGCCGTTTGGAAGATCGAATCTCAAGCAAGACGAAAAAGCAACATTGTCATAAAACAGTCATTTATGTGTGTGTGTGTGTGTGTGTGTGTGTGTGTGTGTGTGTTTTATACTGTCGTCGGTGGAAAAGTGCCTGTAGTCGAGCCGCCAAGTCGGCACCTATCACATTACTGATTCTTCTTTGGAGCCTGTCAAGAACACCGAGATGACCAGCGGGGGCACCTGACCATATATGGCAGCAGTACTCCATGCACGGACGAATTTTAATGCATTATCTACACTTAGAGCCATACTGATATTTAAATGAATATCCCTCCAGCTAGGTCTATCTCGTTGCTTCAATTATTTAATTAAACATTTGATATTTTATAATCCGTAACGTTTTCATTCGACTTGACATAACAGATCCCATTTGGTTTCTATTCGAGGTGCCATCATAGTAGCTATAGTTCACCAGTAGTTTTATTAAGATTTTATATTAAAAAGGCGTCACCAATTTTTCCTTTCTTCATGTTGATGATAAAATATGAGATTTCTTAGACACTAATGACAGCCATAGTTTCATAAACCTTTTTTATCTAATATTTTCCTCATTTCATGTGAACTCAGTGAAAGTATTTATATATATTATATATATTTCAATATGAAAAAAAAAAGAACCAGAAGAACTTCGAGATTCGATAAATCAGATCAAAGAGACCTGGTGAGCTTATCAGTACCAACCCAAAACTAACAGCTCGTCAGTAATGGATAAAAGTAATCTTATTATGAGAGTGGGAATCCCAGGCAGTCATGATGGTTGTAATAAAAAAGTTATTTTAACTGATTCATTGAAGAGGCAACAAAACATCGGCTATAGCAATGGTTATTGCGATATGAACATTTCTTTATAGGGATACATTGACCGCGCAGTCAGTGCTATGGTCCATTGTAATTTATAAACTACTAAAATGAACTATGAAAACAATTTTTAAGGAAAATAGTTTTGTCATATCTACAAATTCTTTCTGTTCTTTTCATTATTGATGAGAGAATTCTTTTACATTTTTTCGTTTCATAAACACAACCGCTCATAATTATTAGGCTCTCCCAGTTTTTAAAAGAAATGTATTTCATACTATTTTTAGTATTTATTGCCTAGTGGATAATTCTAAATGAAAATAGAATTGTTATTTTGTTATTATTTTTGTAAACAAAGGTTTACAAGCAAAGATGAACTCGGCCGAATCACCCTAAATTTTCTTCATTCTTTCATTGACGAAACTGCAATATAAGTAATTATTAAATATTTATAAATTCATTTGATGCACATGTTATTGTGCAGTATTAACAAATAAACCATTCTATTTTCATTTACAATTATTCACTTGGCAATAAATACTAAAAAATCGTACGAAATACAACATCTTTTTAAAACACTGAAGTTGCCTAATAATTATAGCCGGTAGTGTACATACATATATATATAAGCACTACTGGGGTAGTTTGATTTGAAGCATCTGAAATGTGATTCTACACAAAAAGGTGAGAATTTCATTGAACTAAAATGTAAGAAACGACTAATTTTTAGGGAAATTGCAAACCGGGATAATTATGAGATTTTATTTAATAACAATCTGAATTTATAGCCCTCAATATTTACATGAAGATGAAAATTACATTGGAAATTCATGTTAGCTTGTGAGTGTCGAACACAAATAAATATGATCTCCCAGAGTAGAGATATAGATATGCGCAGGCATACACTACCGGCCATAATTATTAGGCCACCCCAGTTTTTAAAAAGAAATGACGTATTTCATACTATTTTTATGTTGTTAATTTTGAATAAAAATATAATGTTTCATTTGTTATTATAACTTTGCAAAGTTTTACAAGGCAAAAAGGCAAAGATGAACTCATCCGAATCACCGTAAATTTTTTTCATTCTTTCATTGATGAAACTGCAGTATAGGTAATTATTAAATATTTATAAATTCATTTGATGCACATGTTATTGTGCAGTATTAACAAAAGAACCATTCTATTTTCATTTACAATTATTCACTTGGCAATAAATACTAAAAAATGGTATGAAATACATTTTTTTATAAACTGGGGTGGTCTACTAATTATGGCCGGTAGTGTAGGTTCGTCTAACGTCTGGTTCATATTTCTCTTTTGAACAGAAGTATAGATTTATTCCTTGCTTCCATTTTAGGATTGGGTTCCCGGTTCATTCTAAACTCTTCACATTATTTTTCATTCCCAATAGTCCCTTTGCACCTTAGTGGCATTATCGCCTTGATTGAAGTGAACTCATTAAAAAAATAAGTCTGGAATAAAAACATATGGATTACGCCATTTTCTTTTCTCCGGGTTACAAGCGCTCCACTGAAAGTCCTCAAGCGGCGTAGTTTCTGTTATTTCATACATTATTTTGTTTGTGACTATGCAGGGTCAGTCCACGCGTTTCGAAGAATGTCAGCTAAGACCTACAAGCTTCATTGGCTCGAAGCCATTTTTAACATTGATCTGAAAAAGCGGTCGTATAGAGCTGACAGCGTAGACAGTTCTGGACGGAGAATGGCGCCATGCCTGACATGCATATGAATGTTTCTATCAGACGAGGTAATTTAAGAATATGGCTTTTACGTTAATGTTTTCTGATGATAATAAATAATTGATATTAATAATAGTAATAATAAATAATGTTTAATAATAATGATGAGTGCTGAAACATACACAGTACTTGTGGATTCTAATCATAATCAATTGTACGTCTTAATTGTACAATTTTGTTTTGGCATGAGCTATAGAAAATGTCCATTTTGTAGTAAGGATTAGCTTGTTTGTTGCCTAACCATAAAGATTTATACATCGGACAATTCGACGTGGCATATTTTTTTAATCGTTTCACCCCAAGCAAGTAGGTACCGCCACTGATGCGCAGGGGGCTACGTAAGAGAGTAAAAGTTTAGGCAGGAGGAGAGTGAAGAGAAAGACGAACCAGTTACAGAAGGCGACATAAAAAGGGCAAGAGAATGATGGGAACACAGGACTTGCGAAGGTAGAGAGAAAAGAAAAGAACAAAATACACAGGGTGATGTAGAAAGGACTGGAGTCAAGTGGATAAGAGATGGGAATTGTCATTGCATTTAAATTCCTGGAGGTTGTAGCCTGGAGTTACATAAGAGAATTGAAGTATTGAGTAGGAAGAGATTGAAGACAAAGACGAACCAGCTACAGGGGGTGAAAGAGAAAGGGCAAGAGAAGGATGTGAACATAGGAGTAAAGACAGTTGTGAAGGTAGAGAGAAAGGAAAAGAGCAAGATACACGGGGTGATGTAGAAAGGACTGGAGTCAAGTGGATAAGAGATGGGAATTGTCATTGCATTTAAATGCCTGGAGGTTGTAGCCGTCAGCAACGCAAGTATAAGCATGTCTCACTAGATCAATGAAGACGGAGAACAGAGTTCGATACGCAGTTGGTGCCCCACACACATCTGAGCTACGATTAGAAAATCATGTAGGTACTTGTAAGTAGTGTCAATCTGCACTGGATTCCCCAAACATTAGCTCTCAAGCCACATCTAATCTATGCTTAGAAACTTTAGGACACTTCGACGTAACGTAATGATTAGCAAGCTTGTATAACCAGATGAATTGCGACTGTGTTGAGGGTACGACTTGCGTTGTGGTGTAGTAGATATCGGCTCGGAACGACAAATCGAGGAGCCGATTTTGAATTCCTTGCATTCACTTACAGGCAAATGGAAAATGTATTAATCCTTCTCTTCCCTCGAGTTATGGGTTAAATAACAGAACATTGGATTCTATAGCCTTGGCCGGCAAGCAGTCTACGCAGAAAGCAATGTCAACCTACTGCGGGATTATCTTCTACCCAGTCAGTCATGCCTCTTTCGAGACACGATGGCCCAACCCTGTATCACGTATGGCACTTAACTAACTAGAGAGTCTGATCCTCACTGTGTGGCCATATTTTCGTCTTTGAGCCACATCTGAACTACTGTTATGAAATCATTTGAGCACTTCCACGTGGTGTATTGGTTAGCTAGTTTGTTCTCTATAGATCAATTGCTACTGCATAGTTAATTCGATTCTAACCGGGTGCCTCAAAATTTTGGCCTTGTCTGACTATATCAATTAAAACTGAATAGTGAGTTCGATCCTCACTGGGTGTCCCATATTTTCAGCCCCTCCCACATCTGAGTTGTGCTGAGGAAATCCATTAGGAACTAGGACTTGGTGTAGTGGCTAGAAAGCTTGTCTCGCTAGATCAATTACGACTGAAAAGTCATTTTGATATACACTGTGTGGCAGACACTTTAGGCCTTGCACTATTGTCTAAGAAAATTCGCTAAGAAATCGCCTTACAGTGTTCCTTTCTGTTCTTGGAAATGAAGAGTGACGAAGTCTAATGGTCTTTTATTGAGGGAGTTTCTTTTTTAAAGATTGATGGCGACGTACGAGTCACGCCTGGATATTGATGAACATCCTCATTCGATCCTGCAAGATTGTGCACAGTTGTTCTCAAAACCAGTTTGCATATCATGGATAGTTCGCTGTGATAATTGTGCCTGATCTACCATTTTAAAATATGTTTCAGGCATTTCGAACACTACGTCGTTGGCTTACTGCTATCTCACACAATAATAATAATAATAATAATAATAATAATATTGTGACACAAACAAAGTTAATACTCATCGATGGTTACGTGCATCTGGATTAAAGTCTGAAACTGAAGGCTTTATTCTTGCAGCACAAGACCAAAGTCTTTTCACTAGAAACTTTCAGGCAAATATTATGCATAATAATATGGGTCCAAAATGCAGGTTTTGTAATAAACACCAAGAAACAATAGACCACCTAATCTCAGGCTGTTCTGTGCTTGCTCCCCAAATGAATATAAAAATCGCCACGATAGAGTTGGGCAATATTTACATTGGACAATGTGCAAACATTATGGAAAATCTGAAAACGAACACCACCCAGCTTTGGTTACAGAAATAGAAGATGTAACCATTCTATGGGATTACACCATCTACACAGAGAGAAAAATTGAAGCAAACAGACATTATTGTTAAAAAGAAAGAGAAAACTTGTCTATTAATTGATATGGCTTGTCCAGCGGATTTGCAACATAGCAATCAAGGAATTTGAAAAACTGTCAAAATATAAAGACCTGGAAATTGAAATAGAAAAAATGTGGAAATTGAAAACAAGAGTTGTGCCAGTGATAGTAGGTGCACTTGGAATGATAAAAAATGGAACAAAGCAACACATTGAAAGAATCTCTGGAAACCCCAGCTGAACAGATATAAAAAAAATTGTCTTATTAAGTACAGCGCACACACTAAGGAAAACTTTATCTATGTAACGCTAGGGATGATAGGGAAGATAGAAAAAACATGAAATGGGGCCATAACAACACGCCACGACCTGCCTTAGGTCTCCCCGCCGACTTGGTTGGTAGTGAAACCAAAGCAGAAATCGAAATATGATGAAAAATGACACAATAATAATAATAATAATAATAATAATAATAATAATATGTACACAAACACTGATATGAACATCACCCTGCACCGGTTACAGAAATAGAAGATGTTACCATTCTATGGGATTACACCATCTACACAGACAGAAAAATTGAAGCAAATAGGTTGGACATTATTGTTAAAAACCAGAAAGAAAAATGTTGCCGAATAATTGATATGGCTTGTCCAGCGGATTTTAACATAGCAACCAAGGAATTCGAAAAACTGTCAAAAATATAAAGACCTAAAAATTGAAATATGAAAAAATGTGGAAATTGAAAACAAGAGTCGTGCCAGTGATAGTAGGTGCACTTGGAATGATAAAAAAATGGAACAAAGCAACACATTGAAAGAATCCCTGGAAACCCCAGCTTAAGAGACATACAAAAAATTGTCTTGTTAAGTACAGCCAACACACTAAAAATAACTTTGATGTTATAGGAGATATTAAAAACAACACGACCTGTCTTAGGTCTTTCGGCAGACTTGGTAGGTATTGTGACTATAGCAGAAATCGATTTATAATGAAAAATAACATAATAATAATAATAATAACGTGTCCACATGCGAACCACACAGACTATTCGCCCAATAAGAGCTATTTCGCAAAGACTTAGGAATTGGTCTTCATAGATATCTGGAAACCAAAGAAGATTGGTAGATGATCTGCGTTAAAGAACTTGAAAGATATAAGAAACTTTATTCAATAATAAAGGAAGCCAATAGATTGAAATGGTTCTTTTAAGTGTGGGAAGAAGTGCAAAAGACCATATTACACCTACTGCGGCGGCAAAAACTAAAAAGAACCTGAAAACAGATGCAATGAATATGATGAAACGATGGCAAGACAAGCCTCTTCATAGTGAATATTCTGTTAGTACCAAATATATTGATATAGACAAACCCAGGTGCACCTCAGTGGTTACATAGTACCGGGTTAAAAAGCTGAAAACCAAAGGTTTTATTCTTGCAGAGAAACGACAAATGTTTGCTAACTAGATATTACCAAGCACATATAATGAAAAATTGTGTTAACCTGAAAGGCAGATTCTGTGAAAAATAACCATAAACAATTGACCATATTGTATCAAATCATTAAGTGTTAATATCAACTGAATGTAAAATTCGGCATGAAAAGTGGACCAATATTTGCACTGGAAAATATTTCAGCTTTTACAGAAAAGGAAACTGCAGGAAAATGGTATGAACAGAACCCAGAATCGGTTCCAGAGAATCGGATCTGTAACAATTTTATAGACCTTCACAATAAACACGAAAAGAACAAAGAGTGGATCAAAATCTGCAATGAAAAATATTTTAGCTTTTCCAGAAAATGAAACTGCAGGAAAATGGTATGAACATAACCCAGAATAGGTGACATAGAATCGGATCTGTAACAATTTCATGGAACTTTACATTAAACGCAAAAAAGAAAAAAGAGTGGACCAATATTTGCACTGGAAAATATTTTAGCTTTTACAGAAAAGGAAACTGTAGGAAAATGAAATGAACAGAACCCAGAATCGGTTACATAGAATCGGATCTGTAACAATTTCATGGAACTTTACAATAAACACGAAAAGAATAAATTAAAACCAGACATCGTGTTCAAAGACCGCAAGAACAGTATGTGCATCCATATTGATATGACAATCCATGCAAATAATTAATCTTCGAAGATCTTCAAAAATAGTTAATATTTTTAATTGGAAATCTTGAAAATAGCAAATATGAGGCCAATTATAATTCTAGATGTAGTTGGAGCCCTCGGATTGAGTGGAATGGTTTAGATGGACTTATTGAACGGATTCCTGGCAGTTCATACGAAAAAACAATATATTGTGCTCACAACTACTATTCACATATTACAAAGTGATTTGTCTATGTAAATTGTGTGTGATTTTATG
>JBBBDQ010000685.1:110000-197500 GCA_037127315.1 Ascarosepion bandense | reverse complement strand
GTTTTTTTTATTTCTAGAATGTACCTACAGTTTAAATATAATCTTCAGATATATTGTAGGCTATAAAATTACTGACATGATTGTCTATATATTTTTATTTATAAATATATTTTATTTATATTTGCATATCCGTATATATATATATATATATATAAACTTATTTATAAATGGAAACTTTGTCTGTGTGTGTGTCTGTGTGTGTATGTCTGTGTGTGTGTGTGCGCGCGCGTGTGTGTGTATGTTTGTGTGTGTGTGCGTGCGTGTGTGTGTGTGTGTCCGTTACCTATAGACTCCGAAACGGCTGAACCGATTTTCTTGAAAATTTACACAGTTGTACTATAAGCGTCTGTGAGTGTTCTTAGCTAGGTTTTGTGTGAAGGTACCCCCGATAAATATCGAAAATCGATAATCGAAAAATTCGGGTTATAGAAGGAGTGGTCCGATTTTAATCAAATTTGTGATACACTCATAGACAAATACATAAGAAACGATATTCAGAAGTTTCAAGGTTGCAGTTCTTACAATAGTGCAGAAAATCAATAATATATATATATATATATATATATATATATATATATATATATATAAAAGGTAAGATGTCTGTGTGTGTGTCTGTTTATCTGCCTGTATGTCTGTATTTTTTTCAGCCCTTTTATTTTAGTTTTTACTTCGGGTTTTGCTCTAAGTAGGTATAATTGTAGTTCTTAGTCTCAGCCATGATACCATTTACTCAGAGGACTTATTTAACCTTCAAAATTCAGTTTACGACGAAGAAAACTTATTTGATATCGATACCAGGAAATCAAAATTTGACTTACATCCATTCATTTTTCTTTCAGTCTACGGTTTCGCTTTAACTCGAAACAACTATTGCTTTTTAGTCTTTCGTGCCAATGTCCAAAGAGTCTGAACTCCAGGACAATGGATTAGTTTAAAGCTTTCATTACACCCGAGCAACGCCGGGCTATACTGCTAGTGTGTGTATATATATATATGGTGCGATTGGTAAATTGTCGCAATTATTTTATTACTTCAAATATTCTTTAGGCTGAGTCTGAGCTCCAGGACCATGGATTAGTGTTAAAGCTTTCATTACACCCGAGCAACGCCGGGCTATAATGCTAGTATATATATATAAGGTATTACAAACACTAACCTTTCTGCCAGGTGACTGAAGTTTTCCTCGGTTGGTGAAAAGGTTAATTGTATTTTTAATCACATTTATGTTATGACTAGAAAGTTTAATGGGATCAAGTGCGAAGCAAGAGTAGAGAAAATGTGTGAGAGAGAGAAGAGGAGGAGGAGGAGGAGAAAAGTATGTGAGAGAGGAGACGACGAGGAGGAGAAAAATATGTGAGAGTTGGGAAGAGGAAAAGAAAAATTTGTCAGAAAGGAGGAGAAGAGGAAAATATGTGAAAGAGGAGAAGAGGAGGAGAAGAAAAATATGCGAGAGAGGGGAAGAGTAGGAAAAAATGTGTGTGAGAGCGGAAAAGGAGAATAAAAATATGTGAGAGAGGGGAAGAGAAGGAGAAAATATGTGAGAGTGGAGAAGAGTGGGAGAAAAATGTGTGAGTGAAGGGAAGAGGAAGAGGAGAAAACATAAGAGGGAAGGGAAGAGAATAAGAAAAATATGTGAGAGAGTGGAAGAGGAGGAAAATGTGTGAGAGAAGGGAAGTGGAGAAGGAGCAAATATGTGAGTGAGTTGAAGAGGAGGAGAAAAATCTGTGAGAGAGGTGAAGAGGAGGGAGAATATATGAGCGAGGGGAAGAGGATGAGAAAAATATGCGAGAGAAGGGAAGGGGAAGAGGAGAAAAATGTGTGAGAGAACGGAAGAGGAGGAGGAAATATGTGAGAGAGGGGAAGGGGATGAGAAAAATGTGTGAGGGAACGGAAGAATAGGAAAAAATGTGTGAGAGAGGGGGGAGGAGGATGAGAAAAATATTTGATAGTGGGAAAGAGGAGGAGAAAAATGTGTAAGAGAGGGAAAGAAGAAGAGAAAAATATATGTGGTACTCTCATCCGCGTTCATATTGCTTCAGTTCATATTTTGTTTGCATGTTTGCAAGCACTCATAACTTCAGATTTCTCGTTGAACAAGTTGCCTTGCTCTTGGTATCCATAATCGCGAGCTTTTCTTCCTGGCTCAATCTGCATATAATATTTTGAATGCTATATGGATTTATTTTTGTTTTTTTTTCAAAATACTTTATCATATATTAGGGATTTTTCCATTTTTTCTTTTAGCTCCTATACATAGCTAGCTACTTTTGTACTGTTTGTAACTGTCTTTCTTAAATGATGGTCGAGGCTTTTAGCGTATTTTACAGTTGCCTTCTGTACACCAAAAATACACATTGTTTTCACATTTGCATTTTCCACCTCTACCTTGTAGACTATCCATTCTGTTTTACATACTCCGTTCAGATGGCACTTATTTTTATTTCTGCAATTGCATATGTGATCAGTCATATTATTATCCTGCACGCTATCCTGACTAAAATTCCTCATGTTCTGCTTCTTAATTGTAATTTCTGAATTATCTGGTGCAACTAAATCTTCACGGTGTTTTTTGTTGAATATTTTGTGCAACTAAAACAATTTGAAGCACTGTTCATCAAGTTGCATGAAAAACATTTTTCATATCTTTGTTTTCACTCCATTATTGAAGGAAGTGAACCAAACGATATTTTTTTCTTTTTTTTTTTTGTTGTTCCGCTTCAGTTGAATCATTTGGAGCTTAGATTCAAGTCTGGTTGTGTTCCATATTCCATTAATTTTATCTCACATTCTCTCATCTTTTCTTAAAAAATATCTTTATTTGAAGAATTTTTAGATAGTCTACATTCAATGTCATTTGGTACATTCAATGTCATTTGGTACGTGTTTGATCACGGATTACGGGTGGTTTGGTGCAGCGTTTACACATTCGAACTTACTGTTTGATTTTATGTATGGTGGATGGTTGTTGCCAGTTTCTAAATTCAGTTCTACGTCCAGGTATTGGACTGGTTTAGTGTTCAGGTATTGGATAAGTTTCACGTCCAAATATTGGATTCGTTTCACCTCCAGGTACTGGATTGGTTACACTTTCAGATATTGGATTGATTTCACGTCCAGGCATTGGATTGGTTTCACGTCCAGATATTGAATTGTTTTCACTTCTAGATATTGGATTAGTTTCATGTCCAGGTATTGGATTAGTTTCACGTACAGATATTGGATTGGTTTCACTTCCAGGTACTGGATTGGTTTCACCTCAGATATTGGACTGGTTTCACGGTCAGATATTGGATTAGTTTCATGTCCAGGTATTGGATTCGTTTCACGTACAGATATTGGATTGGTTTCACTTCTAGATATTGGATTGGTTTCACGACCAGGTATTGTATTGATTTCACGTACAGATATTGGATTGGTTTCACTTCTAGGTACTGGATTAGTTTCACGTTCAGATATTGGTTTGGTTTCACGTCCAGGTATTGGATTGGTTTCACGTCCAGATACTGAATTGTTTTCACTTCTAGATATTGGATTTTGTTTCACGTCCAGGTATTGGGTTGGTTTCACGTCCAGATATTGGATTGGTTTCGCCTCCAGATATTGGATTAGTTTCATGTCCAGGTACTGGATTAGTTCCACGTACAGATATTGGATTGGTTTCACTTCTAGATATTGGATTGGTTTCACGTCCAGGTATGGGATTGGTTTCACGTCCAGATATTGGTTTGGTTTCACGTCCAGATATTGGATTGTTTTCGCGTCCCGGTATTGGATTGGTTTCACGTCCCGGTATTGGTTTGGTTTCGCGTCCAGGAATTGGATTGGTTTCACGTTCAGGTATTGGATTGGTTTCACGTCCAGATATTAGATTTGTTTCACCTCCAGATACTGGATTGGTTTCACGTCCAGGTATTGGTTTGGTTTCACGTACAGATATTGGATTGTTTTCGCGTCCAGGTATTGGTTTGGTTTCACATCCAGATATTGGATTGGTTTCGCGTCGTGATATTGGATTAGTTTCACGTCCAGGTATTGGATTGGTTTCACGTCCAGGTATTGGATTAATTTCACGTCCAGATATTAGATTTGTTTCACATCCAGATATTCGATTGGTTTCACGTCCAGGTATTGGATTGATTTCGCATCCAGATATTGATTTTTTTTCACGTCCAGATATTGTTTTGGTTTCGCGTCCAGGTATTGAATAGAGTTTCACGTCTAGATATTGGATTCGTTTCACGTTCAGATATTGGATAAAATCGAGGTATTTGAAGAATTTGTATAGATTTTTCCTTATTCTATTGATCACTCTTCTTTTTTTTTTTTTTTGGCGCCACTATTAATCCATCATCCCTGTATAAGCCGTGGCCATTTATATAGACTTTTTTATTTCATTTATAAATATATAAAGTGCCTATGTAACATCCTTACGTACGTATCCTCATACAGACATTTATACATACTTACGGTTTGGTTTCATGTACGTGGGGTGGTCGTTGCCAGTTTCTAAATTCAGTTCTACGTCCAGGTATTGGACTGGTTTCTAATTCATATTCACCTCAATAAAAATCAAGGTTTTTGAAGAGTTTCAAGAGCTGTTTCCTTATTTTATTGTTCACCCTTTCCCCCCTTTTTTGGCACCACAATTAATCCATCATCCCTGTATAAGCCGTGGCCATTTATATAGACTATTTTATTTATTTCAATTAATACATCGAAGCTTATCAATTTTGACACATCAGCACAGTCAAACAAACCTGGGGGGGGGGGCTTGATTCACCTTTGTATTAATGTGTTTTCTACAATTTACAATACTGGGCATATTTATTAGACCACCCCAGTTTCTTAAAAAAAATGAAGTATTTCATACTATTTTTAAGTGGCTAATTCTAAATGAAAATAGAATGTTTTTGTTATTATTATTTTGAAAAATTTTACAAGCCATACAAGCAAAGATGAACTTGTCCGAATCACTCTAAATTATCTTGATTATTTTATTGATAAAACTGCAATATAGGTAATTTTGAAATATTTTTAAATTCCTTGATGCACATGTTATTGTGCATTATTAACAAAAGAACCATTCTATTTTCATTTGCAATTATTCACTTGGCAATAAATACTAAAAAAATAGTATAAATTACATCATTTTTTTAAACACTGGTGTAGCCTAAAAATTATGTCCGCTAGTGTATAATAATTTCTACTTACTCGGATGTTACATTAATGAAATCTTTGGAGAAGTTTAATTATTTAAGTAACCCATGTTTAGTGACTATTTCTTTCCGAGCATCGTCATATATAGATAAATATAAACATGATTTTTCATTTTTTGCAAACGGGTAGATATACCCAGATATTTGTGGTAACATTTATATTCTATTCTGGTTATTTTTGCAATTTGAAGGGATAAAATTTCTGTGGATGTGTGTTTGCGTATATTTTCTTAATTATCTATACTTTTTTTACATTTATTTAAAATGATTTTTAATAAAAGCCCAATCACCCGGTTCACACTCCACCCACGACTATTGAAGAGGTGAAGAGGCTCATCCCTTGTTTCCTGTTTAGGATGCGGTTTCCGGTTTTCTCTTTTCCAATCTTCTCACTATTTTTTTCTCAATTGGAGGAGATAGACTAAACTATCGCCCGGTTTGACACTCCACCCACGTCTATTGAACAGGTGAAGAGGCTCATCACTTGTTCCCTGTTTAGGATGTGGTTTCCGGCTTTCTTTTCAAATCTTTTCACTCCTATGTAGCCCCCTGCACATCAGTGACGTTACCGCCTTGCTCGGGGAGATATGATTAAAAATATATATATATATAACTGCACTATTACAATAGTATTGTATATACAATAATTATTAGCATACCCCAGTTTTTAAAAAGAAATGTTTTTATACTATTTTTATTATTTATTGCCAAGTTGATAATTTTAAATGAAAACAGAATTGTTCTTTGTCAATACTGCACAATAACATGTGCATCAATTGAACTGTTCTGGTGTCCAGTTTTTGCGCTCCCTTCCCCATGCTAGTCTTTTCTTATTATTGGCTGGCTGAAGCAAAGGCTTCCTGGCGGCCTTGTAAAGTTTTGCAAAGTAATACTAACAAAAAAAAAAACATTCTATTTTCATTTAGAATTATCCACTTGGCAATAAACACTAAAAATAGTATGAAATATATCATTTCTTTTAAAAAACCTGAGGTTGCCTAATAATTATGGCCGGTAGTGTGTATATATATATATATATATATATATATATATATATGAAATCTACAGGGTGCGATTGGTAAATTGTCGCTATTTGCCTTGTAAAATTTTGCAAAGTAATAATGACAAAAGAACCATTCTATTTTCATTTAGAATTATCCACTTGGCAATAAACACTAAAAATAGTATGAAATACATCATTTCTTTTAAAAAACCTGAGGTTGCCTAATAATTATGGCCGGTAGTGTATGTTGTCGAGGCATATTTGATTCAGCGGCTTGAAATTTCTCCCTTATATTGTAGAGGTGTTTTATTTGATCTCTGCTCCCATCTGATTCCAGTATCTTTATATATATATATATATATATATATATATATATATATATATATATATTAATGCAGGTTTCATTGAATAATATAGACAAGTTCTGTCTATTAATTTTGTGTAGGATCCGTTCATACCGTCTGATATATACTTGATGGTAATATTGTTGAAAGACAACAAAAAATCACAGTAATTGTTGATTTTTTTATCGGGTCTAAGCTTTCGGCTCACATAAGCCATTATCAAAGAGTAAATATTAACAACACAGTAAACATAGAACATTTAAGCTATTAACAATAAAGAGAATTAAATTGAAAATATAAGTCCATCCCTACCGTGGCGGATGGCCGAAGAGATTGACAAAATAGTGGCGTTGTGGTCCCTGATCTGATTTACAGGCATTTGAGTACGTTATTGGAAATATCAAAATTGATTGTATTCAAACCAGGTTTAAATTGTTTAATGTAGATTACTTCCAGGATTTTTAGTTTCTGTTTATTATTTTCTTGTTTGAGTATGTACGTGTTATCAACGAGCGTTTTTCTCAGAAGTGTGCGTTGATAACCGTGTTGTTTTAAATGACAGAATATATTTGAATTTTCATTTAAGTGCAACGTCAGGCGCCGTGAGAGCGAATTTGTGGTGTGGCCGATGTAGATATTATTGAGGTTGTTAGAGATACATTCTCTAAATGGACATATGAATTTATACGCTACATTGGTTTTTTGCAAATCACTAACGGTGGGGGAAGAGTCGTTGCGGACAAATGAATTAGATGTAGTGGATTTAGTGTCATATATAATAAACTTAATTCTTTTGTTAGAGTCTGTCGGAGAAATATTAGTATTTATGAGTTTTTTTAGGATGTTTTCATCTAGTTGGTAGTTGGAGTGCATCTGGCTACGGTATAAGAGAGTGATATGTTTAGGATTGGTTGGGTTAGTAACATGTGTTGTTTTTTTCCATGTTAAGCATTTTAAGAAAATAACGTATTTGTTCATCAAGTATGTAGTTGGGAAAATTATTATTGATGAGTGTCTGTTTTATGTTTTTTAGTTCACTGTGGAAGATCTGATTTGTATATATATATATCAAAGAACATTTTTAACACAGGCTTGTTAACTTCTCTCAGCTTTGTAAATCGCTTTCTTTAGTTGGTTAGAAAATAATTAACATCGGATTGCGAAATTTGGCTTCGTCTTTTTCCTTCAGTACGTAGTCAATCCTTTTTACTAATGGTCAAAATTTAAGTTCACACTTGATTGTGTAATTCGTAAACAGTGAAGAGAAGAGTGTTACTTTTAATTCCGTATTTATTGCACGTCGCGCTTAATCAAATAATACATCAACTATTTTCAAGGATTTCGTTTGTAATAAATTTTTATTAATTAATGTTTTCAAGTTCATGTTCTACGTTTTATTCCGCAGACCTATTTGAAATTCAAAGCTGGACGAGAGAAATGCACTTGTGATTGTCATGTTGGAGTATCTTTTAAAAGGCCACCTACACATTCAGTCAGTCAAGTGCCATACGTGATACACGCTTGGGTGATCATGTCTCGAAAGAGACATGACTGACTGGGCAGAAGATTATCCCGCAGTAGGTTGCCATTGCTTTCTGCGGTAGACTGGTTGCCAGCCAAGGCTATAGAACCCAATCTGTCCTGTTATTTAACCCATAACTGGAGGGAAGAGACGGATTAATACCTTTCCCTACACATTATTTCTTGAATTATTTTATAAATTTTTTTTTATAATCATATCGCCCCAAAGAAGGCAGTCTACTGCCACTGGTGCGCAGGGGGTTACATAGAATGAAATTTATGAGAAAAAGTAACAGGTTACATGGGGTGTCAGGAAGTGGGTGAGAGAAGGATGAGAATACTGATGAGAGAGGAGTGGACGGAGAACGGAGCATGAGAGAGAGGATGCAGGTTAGTGAGATAGAAGGGGACTATTGACTTTACATTTAAACTCCTGGAGATTGTATCTGTTGGAGAAGCAAGTAAACGGAAGGGATTTCTACTGGTGGGAAGTGCGATTAAAGAAGCTGCTGGAGTAACATTTGCGTTTACAATTTATTGGTTTCACGGTAAAAGAGTGGGACCTAGTTGTTAATCTTGTGGCTCGAGTAAATTCATACATGGGGTCACCTGAGAGCTAAGTTCATCGGAGAAGAAGCCGTGAAAGTATTTGTAGAAGAGACACAAGGAAGCCACATTGCGCCGGTGAGAAAACGCGTGTATCTGAGCAAGCCAAGTCGGGTTCGATCACATTACAGATTCCCCCTTGGATTTTGTCAAGTTAGACTGCAGGAGCACGCGACAAGATATGGCAGCATCATTCAATGCAAGGGCGGATGGTAGATTTATATGTGTGCAGGATTGTTTCAGACGGAAAAAAAAACTTCCTGGCCCTACACAGAGAACCGACTTTCTTAGCAGCGGATTTAGCTATGGATTCGATATTGTCATTCAACTTGAGGTCCGTTGTGAGAGTTAACCCGAGCTTATATATCGAAATATATATGAGATATTTATTTAGTTTCTTTAACTTACAGTTCTTTTCTGAGGTTTAAGGGTATGGAAAAACTGTCCGATTGATTATTGTTACAAGTTTTTTCAGCTGATTCAGTAGACATTTTAAGGTTTTTAATGTGTGCGGATGTGCGTTGTGGTGCAGTGGATATTGACTCGAAACGACAAATCGTGGTGCCGAGTTCGAATTCCAGTTGAATTCCTTGCATTCATTTTCACACAAATACCATTGAGAAAGGTGTTATTCCGTCTCTTAGAGTTATGGGATAAATAACAGAACAGATTGGGCTACATAACCTTGGCTAGCAACGAGTCTACCGCAGAAAGCAATGGCAACACACTGCAGGATAATCTTCTGCCCAATCAGTCATGTCTCATTCGAGACATGATCGCTCAAAGCGTTTATCATGTATGACTCTTAACTGACTGACTGAATATAATAGTTGGAAACATAATTAAAACTTCTACTGGGCATAAAGTGGGGGATCGGTTTTCTATTGTTATAAAGTAATAGAGTGACTCCCACTAATTATACTTAATATAATAATGTGATATAATCTATTTATTCTCCCTTCAGCTATGAGTTAAATAACAGGACAGACTGGATTCTATAGCCTTGGCTGGCAACCGATCTACCGCAGAAAGCAATGGCAACCTAAGGCGGGATAATCTTCTGCCCAAAACGTTTATCACGTATGGCACTTAACTTACTGAATGTGTTTCACTATTTATGTTCTAAGCTGAATTGCATGTAACTAGTAGAAATTCAAAGTTACGAGAGTGATATTTGCGTGCTTTCCCTCTTGGCGTATATTTTCAAAGACCACCGATATGTTGCTACAAGAATTGTGTTATATAAACAGCGTTTATATCAAAATCTATATTTATAAGAATTTTAATGCTTCCAAAACGAAGCTACTGTCCATTAACCACCATAGAGTATCACTCCTACCTACGCATCAACATTGATCAGGCTAGTTCCCCTGTAAAGAAAAACACTGCGCCTCCTCGGTCTAAGTCTATCAGCCGATCTCGTGTGGAAGGACTACATTGAACACTTAGCTAAATTTGCTGCTAGGAAGGCCGGTTCACATTTTAAAGCAACAAAGTTTTTCTCGTCTGAATCCATCTGGCATATCTACAAATCTACCATCCGCCCGTACATTGAATACTGCTGTTACATCTGGTCAGCTGTCCCTGGTAGTCATCTAGGGGTTCTTGGCAGAATCAAACGGACTATCTGCAATGTAATTGATCCCGACCTGTAGCTCAGCTTCACTCACGTAATGTGGCTTCCCTCTGTCTTTTCTATAAATATTTTCACGGCTTCTGCTCGGATGGGCTAAGCTCCCTGTTGCCTCCTCTGCATGAATTTAGTCGAGGTAATAAACTAGCGACTAGTTCCCGAGCTTTTATAGTGTAAAACGGATCAAATGTAACCGCAGCTTGTACTCCATCACCTGTTTTCTCTAACTTCCCGCTTGTGGATTTCTTTTATACTTGCTCCCCTGACAGCTACAATCTCCAAGAATTTAAATGCAATGTCAATTGCCATCTCTTATCTCTTTGACTCGCATCTTTTCCCTGACAACTCTTCTATCATATTCTTCTCCCTACTCTCGTACATCTCTCTTCACATAAGTGCTCTCATCTTTTTTTATCCATTCTGAGACATTGCCTGTAATTTGTTCCTCTTACTCATCACTCACCACTTATGCAACCTCCCCTGCACAACTCTGACAGTACTGCCTTGCATGGGGTAAAACGATTATAAAAAAATATTTATTCAGTTTTTCTTACGTCCCTATCATTCTTTTATGAGGTGGAAACATGTGGAGGAACTGTCCATATGAGTTTTGTCCCAAACGCTTCCAGCTTATTTATTAGCCATTTTTAAGTGGTTTGTTGTGAATGTGGTTTCAACACTTATGAATGTGGTTTCAACACTTATGAATGTGGTTTCAACACTTATGAATGTGGTTTCAACACTTATGCTCTAAATGCTATTGTGTAAATGTATTATAAATCCCTGAACTGTAATTTGATTTCCATATTAGAATATCTTTTAAAAGACTACCGGCTACATATTTATAGTAGAATTACCAACAATACATCTTCTTCACTTTTCGATATAATTATTTTAGTAATGAAGGGAAAGCTATATTCCACAGATGAGTGAAATATTATGTAATATTTTCTCTATTCTATCTCAATGAATGCTAGTTAATCCCTATTGTATTAGACTGCTACTGGAAAACAACGATCGTATTCAAAGACAACGAAGATCAAGGACACATATAGATAAAAATATAAACTTATATTTTTATTTTTCGTCAGTGACCATTGTTCGTGTGGAGTAGGAGCGTAGCCGGAAAAATATTAAGAACATACGAGGAAGCGATCGGGGAGTCATTAGCCATTCTCTGCTACTTCAGCCAGCGGGGATTTCTCTTCGTCTTCTACTACTTCTGCCAGAAACCACAGACTTATATAACCCAAAATCCCTACGCATACTGGCTTTTCCAGGTTGACGCTTAATTGACGTCGTTTACGGCCAGATACATCTGGCAATCATCTTCGCCGGCTATCGCCTTTCAAGCCGGTTGTCGTCTGTGTTTCTGCTTTTGATGGTGTACCTCGCCAACACAACTCATGGCCGGATAATTTTGTCAATCACATTTTTGCCGGTTATGATAATATATAACAAGTGAAGTGATTTGAAACATCTGAAATTTGATTCTACACAAGAAGGTGAGAATTTCATTGAACTAAAATGTAAGAAACGACTAATTTTTAGGGAAATTGCAAACCGGGATAATTATGAGATTTTATTTAATAACAATCTGAATTTATAGCCCTCAATATTTACATGAAGATGAAAATTACATTGGAAATTCATGTTAGCTTGTGAGTGTCGAACACAAATAAATATGATCTCCCAAAGTAGAGATATAGATATGCGCAGGCATACACTACCGGCCATAATTATTAGGCCACCCCAGTTTTTAAAAAGAAATGACGTATTTCATACTATTTTTATGTTGTTAATTTTGAATAAAAATATAATGTTTCATTTGTTATTATAACTTTGCAAAGTTTTACAAGGCAAAAAGGCAAAGATGAACTCATCCGAATCACCCTAAATTTTTTTCATTCTTTCATTGATGAAACTGCAGTATAGGTAATTATTAAATATTTATAAATTCATTTGATTCACTTGTTATTGTACAGTATTAAAAAAAGAACTATTCTATTTTCCAAAAATTATATGAAATACACAATTTTTTAAAACACTTGGTTGGCCTAATAATTGTGGCCGGTAGTGCAGATAGATAGATAGATAGATAGATAGATAGATAGATAGATAGATAGATATGAACTGACTGAGAAAGATAGATAGATAGATAGATAGATAGATAGATAGATAGATAGATAGATAGATATGAATGAGCTTGGATAGATAAATAGATATGAACAACCTTAGATAGATAGATAGATAGATAGATAGATAGATAGATAGATAGATAGATAGATATGAGAAGAATGAAATAGATTGATAGATAAGAGAAGAATGTGATAGATAGATAGATAGATAGATAGATAGATAGATAGATAGATAGATATGAGAAGAATGAAATAGACAGATTGATAGATAAGAGAAGAATGTGATAGATAGATAGATAGATAGATAGATAGATAGATAGATAGATAAAGATAGATAGATATGAGAAGATTGAAATAGATTGATACTTAAGAGAAGACTGTGATAGATAGATAGATAGATAGATAGATAGAAAGATAGATAGATAGATAGATAGATATGAACAGACTGAGATAGATAGATAGATAGATAGATAGATAGATAGATAGATAGATAGATAGATAGATATGAGAAGAATGAAGTAGACAGATTGATAGATAAGTGAAGACTGTGATAGATAGATAGATAGATAGATAGATAGATAGATAGATAGATAAATAGATAAATAGATAGATAGATATGAGAAGAATGAAATAGACAGATTGATAGATAAGAGAAGAATGTGATAGATAGATAGATAGATAGATAGATAGATAGATAGATAGATATGAACAGACTGAGATAGATAGATAGATGGTTATTATGCTTACGAACAAGTGCAAGGCACATTTTGAAATGTAGTATTTTAGGCATAACTCCATGTTGCCCAGCAAAAATAAAAAAACACAGGAAATGTTAGATTTAACATGTGATAAAAAATGATTAACTAATTTATAAACAGAAATAATTTTTAGTTTGAAGCCCACTTAACATTTTTACATTTATTCTGCTTTAACCTGCTAAATATCTACTTTTTTTTATTTTTCAAACATTAAATAAACTGTAGAAACTTCCTGTTTTTTCATTATTTTTATTTTATTTCTTTATTTCTTTATTTTTTTGTGGAGCACCTTGTACATTTGCACTTATTTCTCATAGATTCATAGACGCGTTTACACATGTTTAACCCGGATTTGTACGTATTCTTCCAATCTGGGGCACAGGTTAATTATATGCCAAGAGTGTTTTGTTTTTGTTTCTATACACTTCGTTATATTGAGGTTCTAGTTTTGTTTTTCTACTCCATAACAGCAGGAGAGTTGAAAGTGGACGTGCACTGGGTGAAAATGGAAAATGCGTATATCAAATTGGAAGAAATATGCTTCCATTACAGTCAGCAAAAGGATATCTTTCTAGTCAAAGTAGCGTCGGAGGGTGGGGAAATTTTATATATTTTTTGTTTCACATCTGCAGACAGAATAGGCTGTCTTTTTATTGTGATGCTGTCTGTTGTCATGGTGACTAAGGTCACATTTTAGTAGCTTTGCATCAATTGTTCAGAGCAGACATTTGTATTAAACGCTATCTAGCTTATCAGGATTACAATTGATAATATTATTAATAATTTCTCTCTCACACGGGCACAGAAACACATAAACTCTCTCTCATTCTCTCTCTTTCACTCTCACTTTCTCTCTCTCTCTCGATATATATATATATATATATATATATATATATATATATTTTAAAAAGTGTGAGAGGCCGTGAATGTTTTGTGTAAAGTGTATATCTATTGTTGTTGATATTATACACTTTATGATACTTTAAGTGTCCATAATGGTATTTGTTACGCTACACGTGTTTCGAGTCTAAGATTGACTCTCTTCAGACGAATAAATGTGTGGCTTTACGTCTCGAGTTCCTTTTGTTTCTGATAGCCTAGTTGTTATTTATGCATAAATATGTAGAAAAATTAAAATTAAAAAATAAATCAAATCAGTAAAATAAAATAAAATAAAATAAGATAAAATAAATCAAATGTTGGCGTGTTGAATTGTCTGTGTTTTCTCACATCAGCACGTGTATAAATGGATAAACAGATAAATAAATAGATGAATGAATCAAGTGCTTACCCCAATTTGAAATGATCTTGGTTTGGGGTTCCCTCATTAGTACGTTAAAATTATCTTCTAGTCGCCTTTGATTATCAAAAGACTTTTCATCGTCAGTTGGTTGATTATATTGCTTTAACGGTCTTTTGAACTTCGTGTGTGTGTGTGTGTGTGTGTATGTATGTATGTGTATGTTTTTTCAATGTGTCATATATATATATATATATATATATATATATATATATATATGCTGTTAAATATAACAGACAATGAATGTCTATTATGTTTAATCATGAGCTGTTCTAAACATCGTATTTTGGCTTTAATTTCAGGTGAAAATAAAGACAAAATACGATGTTTAGAACGGCTCATGATGAAACATAATAGACATTCATTGTCTCTTATATTTAACAGTATATGTTTAGAAAATCATCTGCTGCCTTGATACACTATATATATATATATATATATATATATATATATAGGGTACTATGGATTGAACATAATAGACATTCATTGTCTGTTATATTTAAAAATATATATTTAGAATATACATAGATATATTCGTCATCTACATACAAGACTGTTTCGATGTATCACTGCTCATCGGTGTAGCTGAACATCCACTTACTTCTGGCCGGGATCGAAATTATATATATATATATATATATATATATATATATATATATATATATATATAAATGTATATCGCTGTTTTGTATTTATATATATATTACTATCGACAGCAATATATATATATATATATATATATATATATATATATCGCTGTCGATAGCAAACTGCATCCGGCAGCAAGGCCTCTGGTTGGGAGGTTGGTAGGACCATCACAGACATTCATTGTCTGTAATATTTAACAGTATATATATATATATATATATATATATATATATATATAATGTATCGAGGCATCAGTTAATTTTCTAGACATATATTGTTAGATATAAGAGACAATGACTGTCTATTATGTTTAATCATGAGCCGTTGTAAATGTTGTATTTTGGCTTTAATTTCAGGTGAAAATAAAGACAAAACACGATGTTTAGAACGGCTCATGATTAAACATAATAGACATTCATTGTCTCTTATATTTAATAGCATATGTTTAGAAAATTATCTGCTGCCTTGATACACTATATATATATATATATATATATATATATATATATATATATATTAATCATATCACCCCAAGCAAGGCGGTGACGCCACTGATGCGCATGGCGCTACTTAAGAGTAGAATGATAGGAAAAAAGAAAGCCGGGAACCACATCCTAAACAGGAAACAAGGGATGATCCTCTTCACTTGTTCAATAGACGTGGGTGGAGTGTGAACCGGGCGATATGGGGTAATATGGATTAATTGTCGTTTAAATTACGCAAAAATAAAAACAAGACTGACATCTTATTTTAACAAATATATCTACCAAACTTACGTAAAAAATATCTTGAAATACTAAAGACTAAATTGATTCAATAGAATTACTCTTAGGCCCAATCACAGCCACCCTCAGACGAATTATGAATTTTCTGCTAATATTCAGTCTCCTTATTTAAATTGGTAAGTCTTGCTATAATCTTGCATTCATTTCCTTTTTCGTGCTACAAGAAGTTTTGTTGGTCTCTCACCTCATCCGTGCCCTGAACATAATAATAAAGATTGTTGCAGTCGGAGGAATTATGTGACTAATTAAAAGAGGTATTGTGGTCGCAGACATTCTTTGACTGGGTTCTCTTTCTTGTATGGCACGTTGCTGAGTCTTGTCAGAGACAGTGTTTTCCAGGAACCACACTCTTCATACAGGACAGCACTACCGACTTATGGCATGTTGATGTTGGCCTCCATATTGATGCTGTGAAACTGTCACCATCCCAGGGGTCCACTTCATACAACTTTGACTATTATGCAAATACAATTCTTTCCAAGTACTCTGCACTGTCAGGTAGATTGACTTTCAAACATTCTAAAATATCCGTATTGCAGCCTCCGGCACGAATCAGCAATACAGCATGAGTTTTCAAATTCCTCACTTAATGAATTAAGTGCTGGTGCTCCTATTCTCAAAGACGGTGCCCAAATGACCCTACTACGTTTTACAGTGGACAAAATAAAAAGCAAAAAACACACAAATTAAAAATAGTAGAAATTTACCCATATCTCTCTAAATATGTATAGTCATCCGCAGACAGATCTGTTTCGCTGAATCACAGCTCATCAGCACGGTTAGACTCCGATAGCTTATGACCTAGGATTGAAACCCGACCGAAGTGGCGTCAGTCGGCGATCCTACCTATGGGCCATGGGTGCACGGCAGAAGAAGGTAGACTTTTTAGCATGTATATTAACCACTATACACGCCCAATAGCCAAAGTGCTCTAATTCATTAGTGAATATATATATAAAATAAAGAATTTCGAAAAGCTTATTTATAAAACATTATATTTAGTTAGATGGAGGGAGAGAATGTGAGAGAGAGATAGAGCGAGAGAAAGAAATAAAACAAGTTCAGCTAAAAAATCATACGGAAATATATATAAACGAGTGTACCCTAGCCGGGAAATTTTTGATAGGATTATATATATATATATTCCTTCGCTATTCGAAGACATTATTGAAAAAATAATAATTAGACAGTGTTAAGTAGCAAACACGTGGGAAGAGCTTTCATAACTGGTAGCAAATTTTATTAATGTAATGTAATTAGCGCCGACGATATATAAAGTTTCGACATCGTTGTCAAGCGAGAGCGTTAATAGAATTAGGATTATGCAGAGAAGTTTCACATTTAACCGAGCAGGTTCATGCCGACTTCTAAATTTTGCAAGAACACCGTTATGATGTCGTCACGCGTCAAGGCTAAGCTTTCCTTTAAATTTAGCCCTGGCAAGTAATGACATCGACATGACCCTGCTCAGTTAAGTGACAAACATCTCTGCTTATATATACAATAACGGCCATAATTATTAGGCCACCCCACGTTTTAAAAAATGATGTATTTCATACTATTTTTAGTATTTATTGCCAAGTTGATAATTCTAAATGAAAATAGAATGGTTCTTTTGTTATTATTACTTTGCAAACATTTTCAAGGCAAGGAAGCAAAGATGAATTCGTCCGAATCACCCTAAATTTTCTTCATTTTTTCATTGTTGAAACTGCAATATAGGTAATTATTAAATATTTATAAATTCATTTGATCCACATGTCACATCCACATTCATTTGATCCACATGTCCTCCACAAAACTGGAGGACTATTCTTGGTCCTTACGTTTACAGTACCTGGTATTCATAAACGGTCACCCATCTAAGTACTGACCAGGCTTGATGTTGCTTGACTTCGGTGATGAGACGAGAACTGGTGTATTCAATACGATATAGCCATGTGCACATACATATATATATATATACATATGCATATATGTTGTAATCTTGTTTTTACAATGGTTTATAAAAGAATAATATTGATATATATAAATTATCATGTTTCAGAACAAAACTGTTCCTCTACAGGTGATTTCTTAAAAATAAATGGTGGAAACGATTTTTGAACAGTGGGTCTTTAATCTACGTGTTCTTTCAGTTTCTTGAAATATATATATATATATATATATATATATATATACTCTCAAAAACATAATACGTAGAAATGTTAAACCAGTCGAAAGTAATAATCAAATTAAACTCATTATATATTATAAAAAGTTTAAAACAATTGACCTCATAGTTTATAATAACCCAACAGGCACTAAACTAAATTCTTTACAAAAAACCAATGTAGTGTACCAATTTACATGCCCATTCAGAGATTGCATCTCTGATACTACTCAAAAACCTAGTACATATATTGGTTTTACCACAACCACGCTCTCCCGTAGACTTACATGTCATCTTTCTGATCAGAGTACTATTAAACAACATTTCTCTGAAAAACATAAACATGTAGGTAATATCAGACAGATTTTGGTCAACAATACGGTGATCCTTACACATACACACAGTAAGAGGAACCTGCAGATATTGGAGGCCATGTACATCAAATCAAAACAACCAACACTCAATAAAATCAACTTTAAAACAGGAAATAACATATTACATTGCATTTGACTAGATGGTTTTGTTGTCATTTCGCGCTATCCCGCGGTGTGACGTCATGAAACCGCATCGCAAACTTAAGAACTGCGTTTTTTATTTTTGGTAACTATTGCCGTTGCCAAGCGGAGTTTTATATCAACACAAAATAAAATCGTCGGTGATGGTGGATTTTATAATATTTCAGTTTAAACTACCTCTCTGAAGATGGCTCATGTGAGCCGAAAGCTTAGAAGAAAACCAATAAATAATTATCCAAATGTTGGAGAATTTTTGTCTTTATTTTCAACTGAAATTAAAGCAAAAATACGACGTTTAGAACGGCTCATGATTAAACATAATAGACATTCATTGTCTCTTATATTTAATAGCATATGTCTAGAAAATATATATATATATATATATATATATATTAACCCTACTTTGTATTATTACTTTTCATTGGTATATCTATAAATAAATACACGCATGTTTTCTAAAATTAATCAGCGATTATTTTATTTCTTCATACAAGTTAGATGCTAATAAATTGAGTGTGTGTATGAATCACTTTACTACTATTTACTGTATTTGCATTCGGACTGTTGTCCAAAGAAATGGCCAGTGGAACGAGATCCGTTTTTCTCTTGGAGATAAATAATGATTTAAGATCAGAATTTCCAGTGAGTTAGCCGGATCGATATACACGTGATGAAAGCCGAAGAATAGAGCGGTCGAAATATTGTGATGACAACAACAAAGATAGCGATAACAGTTCGCATGTAAATATGCTTGCGACTCGTTGTTAATTTAACTGGCCAAGAATTGCTCCCTCAATAGATTGAATCTCGTTCGAAATATAATTGGTAAATGTTTTCCATCTTCTTCCAAAATACGTTGTTCAATATCTTGAATTTTGTTTGAATGGTGTTCACCAAACAGACCCCAATTTTCAACTAGATGAGTGAGCGGATAGGAATGAAAGAAACGGTCAGCTTGGATGTGCATTTAGTATAAAGGATATTGGCTTGGAATTGTTAATCCGAAACTAATTCAATTCTTGTTGTGATTGTTATATTTACTTATGTGCAAATAGCCTTTGCAAAAGGCATGGATCCACCTTTGTCCCTCCAACTATGGGTTAATTAATATGACTTGTATCCTTAAATCTTAATTATCTCAAAAAATAAAAAATTGTGTACTGAATATTTAGATTTCGGTATGTATAAACCCTGCCGTTAAACACACACACAAAAAAAAATGTTATATCAAGTGTATCGTCACAAAACGAAGAAGAAATGACGAAGTTTAGAAAATAAATAGTTTTATTAACGAAAACAAGAAGAAGTAAATCGGTGTGAATGTCTCTCGTTGAAAAAAAGCGATAAGTAGAGTCATAAAAGTTGTCTACGGAGGCGTAGGGTAGAAGAGGATGAGTTAGTTGACTTACTGCGGTGACGGTCTTTGGCGGGTGTCATTGGAGATGAGAGGTTGTGAATCAGGGCTGGTGTGCCGACCGACTGCCTGAATAACTCAATTTGACGGGATTTATGTCCTTTTCTTAGGCTCAGATCGGCTTCAATTTATATTTGATCCTTTAGACGAGAGTGGGTGCTATTTGTGGGAAATTCTGGATTTCTTTTAGTGTGTAAGTGTTTTAACCCTGTTTAACGGGACACAAATAAAAACAGGAACACGTAAAGTGTAAAGAATTGTATTAACCAACGGTAAAGGTACAATATGTCATCTAGCTGACGAGCAAGTTGTGTTGGATATCAAAGTCTCTGTTTGGTAAGTCACTCTACGAGTGTCTGATTCATACCAGACTGGTTCTCTCCGGTGACTACTAGTCACATGGTATTTATGCAGGTTGAGTTAGTCTATTGCTATATTAATAGGTAGGTCAGCCACAACAGTAAATTAAATGGTAGCTATGTTCGAAACTTATGGTAATGCATTTCTGTGATCAAACAATAATATGACTGACACCAAAAATATGACTGACACCAAAAGCTGAGACAGACAAAAGTTTGATCAATATCAATGATATAAAATATAAATAGTAACCGACATAAGTGGGATTGGCATCAAAGGCAGTCGGCTTAAAATCAATAGCCGACGAAGATGATTGATAGAAGTGCCTGACCATAGTTGACATAATTAAGCGAAAACCCTAGAAGGCGAAAATACTTGAAAATTTGAGGTTATATAAATTCGTTTTTTTCTGGCCAAAATCAGAATACCGAGAGAACGCAGAGAAAAGAGAACAAAAGTAGACAACTCCCACAAGTCAATGACTCCCGACAGCTCCCTCGTATGTGCGTGATTCCCTCTGTCTACATTCTTCTCCACACCATCGTTACTGACGCAGAATAAAAATATGTTTATATTTTGATATATGCATGTTCTGTGGTCATCGTTATATTTCAAAACAATTGTTACTGTGGTTCGTCAAGATCCAGAACAGCGACGTTATATAACTCTATGCGCTGCTGAAGAAGCTTTTTAGTTCAGTTTTGGGGTTCGGAGAGTTCACATCCGGTCAGAGGTGGAAATTTTTGTAATGGGAATTAGAAGAGGATCTGGTTTTAGGAAGATTATAACTGTTAGGACGAATAAAACATATTCCAAGGGAGTTAACCCTTTCCTGTTCCCAAACAGAGTACCTCCTTTTTGACCCCTGAAAGTGGGTACACAGGAGTCACGTGATCAACCGGACATTCAGACGTGGCACGCATGAAGGAACAGACTTGGAACATGGCTGTCAATATGTAAGGAACGCATGTATGTTCTTTCTGCCCTGATGGTTGTGACACACAACCCGATAACTTGGGACTGATACCGCATGTACATATTTTGTAATGTTTCACCCTGTAAAATAAATGTATCTTCCGGTTAACCGTGAGTAGACATCTAATTTTCTTTCATTCCATGCATTTTCACCACGTGCTGCACACACACACACACACACATATTCGTCCACGGACCATGAACCATACTATAAATTAAGGCATTTTAGTTATGAGGCAAAAACCCCGTTCATAACAATAACAAAACCAGATTTCTTGTTTTGCAGTTAGTAAATAAATATTTATACAGAAACGCTGAAAAAACAAGAAAGAAAAGAAAAAGAAAAATATGCAGCTAGTTTAGACCTGAATTGCAACCACCTTTAGATGTCAAAACTGAAAAATAAAATGACAACGTCTTCGTTTTTTTTTTTTGTTATTTTTTTTTAGCAAAGCTTTATTTTAGCGGTGATCTACAGCGCCAGGAAACGGATAAATAGCAAAAAATCGATTACTTTTGACTTAAGTTACTACTGGTCTGTTTTATCGTTTCATCAATGACGTATCATACAAATCGTCTGGCAAAGAATGTTCATAAGGTGGCTGTCATTTGACTGTCTTGTCAGTGACAGCAACGACGTGTTGGGCAAACAGGCTTCAACAACCGGTCTGTTATTTTCTTTACCGCTGAATAAACATTTAATGACAAGATGAACACTCTCGTGGTATTTTGTTATTTTTCTCTCCAGTTCTTTCTTCTTTTTTTTTTTCATGCATAAACAGATGCCGTACAAAACATCGTGCTCAATTTTTACTCTCGTTTCTTTCCGCTAATATTTTACGAAACAAGAGAACAGTGATTTGCAGAACACCCTAAAATGGGGACAGATCTAATTGGAGTAGATAGACTAAACTATCGCCCGGTTCACATTCCACCCAAGTCTATTGAACAGGTGAAGAGGCTCATCCCTTGTTTTCTGTTTAGAATGCGGTTTCCGGTTTTCTCTTTTCAAATCTTTTCACTCTTACGTAGCCCCCTGCGCATCAATGGGGTTACTGTCTTGCTCGGGGTGATTTGATTAAAAAAAAAGATTAAGATCAACAGAGAAACATATGTCCAGTAGTGAATACGATCATAACTGGGTACCTGATTGCATTAGTCTATTGCTAGACATCGATAAAACCTAGTTAATACCTATAGACCAACAATGTTCCTAACAATCAAGAAAAAATAAAAATGGAGATGCACAGGTAGCATAACGGTTATCAGCACCAAAAATATAATTTTTTTTTTTTAATCATGTCACCCCAAACAAGGAATTCCACTGCCACTATAGCGCAGGGGGTTACACAGGGCGATAGACGAGTTAGGATGTACATAGGGGGAGAGTTGGGGAGAATGGGAGGGTTAGTGTGTTAGGAGGTGTCTATTGACCTTACATTTAAACTCCTGGAGATTATAGCCGTCGGGGAAGCAAGCATGCGGAAGGGAATTCCACAGGCGGGAAGTGCGAGAAAAGAAAAGGGTGGGACCTAGTTGCCAATCTAGTATCTCGTGAGAACTCACACTTAGGGGGCACCAGTGATTTAAGTTCATCAGAGCAGAAGCCATGGAAGTATTTGTAGAAGAGGCACAGGGAAGCCACGTCACGCCGGTGAGAGAGTGACTGCAGGCGGTCAGCTAAGTCGGTATCAATCACATTACATATTCTTCGCTGTATTTTGTCAAGAAGCCCGAGGAGAATAGCAGGGGCTCCGGACCAGATGTGGCAACAGTATTCAAAACACGGGCGGATGGTAGATTTGTATAAGTGCAGGATAGTTTCAGACGGAAAGAATTTCCGGGCCCTGCACAGAGAGCCAACTTCCATGGCAGCTGATTTAACAATGGATTCGACTTAGTCATTCCACTTGAGGTCCGCTGAGAGTGTCAGGCGAGCAGGCGTAGTGTTTTACTCTCTGGGAGGCATGCCTGTTCCATGCTAATGGAAGGGAGGTGCGGTTGTCTGTGGTGGTTATTTGACAGCAGCTTCGTTTTGGAAGAATTGAATTTTACGAGCCATTTCCTACCCCAATCCTACACGGATTGGAGGTCCTTTTCAAGCTCAGCCGCGAAGTTCGCCTTATCGTCAACACCAGATTTTTGATCGAGGCGAGCGTATACTGTGGTATGGTTGGCGTACATGCCTACTTGTGATCTTATGGCATCGGGGGAGTCTCTGTTCGTCAGTTTTGCGCTAAAACTGAAAAAAGTGTTAATCCATCTTTGTATATTGAATGGTAATATTAGCCATTTTTTACTATAAAACATACAGGAATTATTAAACGATCTACCAGTGTTAATCGAATTAGGCTTTTCTTCACTACCTGGCCATTGATTTGGGATCAAAATGTCGTGTATATTAACTTAATCCCTAATTGTAACACTGGCTGTTTTCTTGTGAGGAAACATTTGAGATTCGTTGATGCAGCAGCCAATGTTAATCAAGTGACATTTCATCACTCCATAGACATCGGGATGGGATTAAAGTGAAGTATCTCTTTTCTTAACCTGAAAAAAACCTCCTACAGAAGGTAACTGAAGTGAGTGACAAAAAAGGACTACAAATAAACTGCGAGAAAACCGAATGTATGGTCATCAGCAAAAAGAGCAGCCCAAAATGTCAAATACAGGTGGGGGATACTAAAATCAAGCAGGGACAAATATTTAAATACCTGGGAATTATTCTAACAGGAGATGGAAAACGCGACACAGAGATCCGAAGGCGAATTTGCATGGCGATGGACGCGTTCCAGAAGCTGAGTAAAGTATTAAGACACAGGAAAATTTCGATAGAAACAAAGAAAAAAGTATTGGATTACTATGTGATGTCAGTTCTTCAATATGGCAATGAATGCTGGACAATATCATCAAAGATGAAGGAAAAACGTGAAGCAGCGGAATGTGGTTCTAGAAAAGGATGCTGCGGATATCATGGACCGAGCATGTGAGAAATGATGAGGTTTTAAAAAGGATGGAAACAAAAAAGAAAATAAATATTGAGCATCAGGAAGAGACAGCTAAAGTTCCTATGACATGCAAAGAAGAAAGAGGGCTTGGAGAACCTGTTACTAACAGGCCAGATAGAGAAAAAAAGAGACAGAGGAAAGCAGCGGATAACATATCTGAAGGGCCTGAGCAGGTGGATGACAGAACGTGGTTGTGTGGTGTTACAGGAGCCACCAGGAATAGAGAGACGCGAAAGGCTATGATCGCCTACGTTCCGAAAGGACAAAGCAAATAGAAAAGGAAGAATATTAGTCATTTCTTTATAAGTAAATAGTCATGATTTATTGACTTATCTACAAGTGCTAATAGATTTATTATTTTTTTCGCTATATGACCATCGCGATGGGATCAAAGAGTTGCTTCTACTATTCTCATCTCTATAAGTAGTAGTAATTATTGCTGTATTTAAACTTATTTATAAATGGAAATTTTCTTGAAAATTTAGGCAGTTGTACTATAAGCGTCTGCGAGTGTTCTTAGCTAGGTTTTGTGTCGCAGTACCCCCGATAAATATCGAAAATCGATAATCGAAAAAATCGGGTTATAGAAGGAGTGTTCCGATTTTAATCAAATTTGATACACTCATAGACAAAGGCATAAGAAACGATATTCAGAAGTTTCAAGGTTGCAGTTCTTACAATAGTGCAGAAAATCGATAATATATATATATATATATATATATATATATATATAAGGCAAGATGTTTGTGTGTGTGTCTGTTTATCTGCCTGTATGTCTGTATTTTTTCAGCCCTTTTATTTTAGTTTTTGCTTCGGGTTTGACTCTAAGTAGGTATAATTGTAATTCTTAAACTCAGATATGATACCATTTACTCAGCGGAGTTATTTAGCCTTCAAAATTCAGTTTACGACGAAAAAAACTTATTTGATATCGATACCAGGAAATCAAAATTTGACTTACATCCATTCATTTTTCTTTCAGTCTACGGTTTCGCTTTAACTGGAAACAACTATTGCTTTTTAGTCTTTCGTGTCAACGTCGAAAGAGTCTGAGCTCTATGACCATGGATTAGTTTTAAAGCTTTCATTACACCCTGGCAACACCGGGCTATACTGCTAGTTCTTTATAAGGCAACGATTGTCATTCATTGACCGAGTAGCCAGTGCTAATCGAATAACATTTTTCACTCCATAGTCATCGATGTAGGATTAACATGAATTAACTGTTGTCTTAATCTCAAATAATAGTGAGAAATTAGCCATTTTCTTATGAGGAAACATTCAGGATTCATTTGCTGAGCTGCAAGTGCTAGACAAGTGTCAAGTTATGCTTCTGTTCAATACATGGCGATCATTTTGGGATCAGATTATAGTATCAGATCGTCACAACACTAGTAAAAAAAAAAGTTTAGAAAGGAAACCCCCACCAATACCGAAAAGAGAAATAAAGGAGACTCGACTTGAGAAAATTAATTTTCTGTTAAATTGTTTTATAAATTTTCACCGACAGCCGTACTGGCTACTTAGTTAACGAATATCAAATGTTCTTGTAAGGAAACGGTTATAATTACCATTAACATTACAAGAAAACGTTAGGCATTAATTGACAATGCAGCTAGTGCTCTAGTTACACATTTCTTCGCTCCATGGCCATCAGGTTGTGATCAAAGTGTAGTATCTGTTCCCAGGTACTCACTTCCTGCCCGCTGGCCGGGATGCAATGACCAGCTAAGACTAGCTTTGTACACAGTTACCGCATAAGCAGGGGCTGGGTAATCTTTGACCAATGGCCTGAGCGTACGCGCTGAGGTTCCCCACGTTAAAAACTAACCTTGTGTCACAATTCACTCCAGTGGGGGAGTAGGGTAAATAAAAAGTGTACTTCTTCTTCTTCTTCTTCTTCTTCTTCTTCTTCTATGTGCCCTGTCCCTTCAGGACGTAGGCGATCATGGATCTCCACGTCTCCCTATCCCTTGTGGCTCTTAGTATGTTTGCTCCTGTTGCTCCTGGCAACCCCCGTTCCGTCATCCACCTGATCAGACTCTGCAGATATGTTATCCGCTGCCTTCCTCTGTCTCTCCTTCCTTCTATCTGACCAGTCAGTATCAGGTTCTCCAGGCTCTCCTTCCTCATTGCATGTCCCAGGAACTTCAGTTGTCTCTTCCTGATGCTCAGCATCAATTTCCTTTTTGTTGCCATTCTTTCTAACACTTCGTCGTTGCTTGTATGCTCAGTCCACGATATCCGTAGCATCCTTCTGTAGAACCACATTTCGGCCGCTTCCAGTTTTTTCCTCATTTTCGATGATATTGTCCAGCATTCACAGCCGTACTGAAGAACTGACATCACGTAGCAGTCTAGCACTCTTTTCTTCGTTTCTATTGAGATCTTCCTGTGTGTTAGTATTTTGCTCATCTTCTGGAACGCGTCCTTTGCCATGCTAATTCGCCTTCGGATCTCCGTGTCGCACTTTCCATCTCCTGTTAGAACACTTCCTAGGTACTTAAATTCTTGGACTTGTTTGATTCTGTTATCCCCCACCTGTATTTGGCATTTTGGGTTGTATCTTTTGCTGATGACCATGCACTCAGTTTTCTTAAAGTTTGTTTGTAGTCCCTTCTTGTCACTCTCCACTGCTACTTTCTGTATGAGATCTTGCAGTTTCCTTTCCGTGTCCCCCTCGCCCGGGAAAGAACGACATGAGCAACAGGTGTCGCTGGACCGTTATCCTGCAACTGTGCGAATCAAAGACAAAAGTGTACTATCTGTTCTAAAATACCGACTACCTGATCGCCGGCCGGGAAACAATGACCAGCTAAGACTAGCTTTTGACCAGCTAAGACAAGCTTTGTACCCAGTTATCGCGTAAGCGGGGACTGAATTATCTTTGACCAATGGCCTGAGCGTGCGCGCTCAGGTTCCCTACGTTAAAAACTGACCTTATGTCACAACTTACTCCAGTGGGGGAGTAGGGTAAATATCAAGTATACTATCTGTTCTAACCCTAACCTACTTGCTGTCCGCTGGCCTGCTTTGGAAGCAATGACCAGCTATGACAGTATCACACTTTCTATCCTCTGACAAAGCTGGATAGTAATGCAGTGGTCTAGGGAGAATAAAACAGGAGGAAAGAGCAGGGAAGTTGTAAAATTAAGATATAAATTCGTCTGTTTAAGCAAGAAAGTCTCTCAAAAAAATTTATCTGAAAGGGAAAAATTAAAGAAAAGAAAAACCACATGGCCTAAATAGCATTATTGCTTTACGTGGGACGAAATTATACAAAGTTACATATTTCCCATTATTTTCAATGATTTGATGATACTTCATCTGCTCTTCGATAATTTTAATTAAACTTCCGCTGGTTTTGATAAGAAGAATTTGAAGTTAGTTCCGATTAGATAAAATATAACTATGCAGAAATATTGAGAGCAGATCCAGAAAGGAAACAACTAGAAATTCAACAAAATGTACTGAAGGAAAGCAAGAATAAAGGACGAAACATCAGTGACAAGAAGACAATGCATTGTCGTCAGCAATAGCATCAGCCAAACACGAATCTTTTAAAATTGAAGGTTTTAAAATCAAGCAGGTACAAATACACGCTTTGGGCGATCATGTCTCGAAAGAAACATGACTGACTGGGCAGAAGATTATCCCGCAGTATGTTGCCATTGCTTTCTGCGGTGAAACTGGATGCCAGCCAAGTCTAAAGAACCCAATCTGTCCTGTTATGACACTGAGATACGAAGACGCATTGGCATGGCCAAGGAGGCATTCTAAAAGCTAATCAGAGTATTGAGAGACAGGCAAAATTCGTTGAAAATAAAGAAAAGAGTACTGGACTGTTATGTAATATCTGTTCTCGTATATGGCAGCGAATGTTGGACGATCTTCTCAAAAATGACGTAGAACAAAAAGAGCGACACTGAGATCCGAAGACGCATTGGAATGTCCAAAGACGCATTTCAAAAGCTGAGTAGAGTATTGAGTGACTGGAGGATTTCCTTGGAAATAAAGAAGAGTGCTGGACTGTGTTATCTGTCTTTCTATATTGCAGCGAATGTTGGACGATCTCTTTCATGATGAAGGAGAGGCTCGAAGCAGCAGAAATGAGGCTCTACAGAAGAATACTGAGGATACTATAAACCGAGCATGTGAGCAACGACGAGTTTTTGGAGAGGTTACAAGCGAGAAAACTCATACTTAACATCTGGTAGAGACAGCTGAGCTTCTTGGGAGAGGTAATAAGGAAGTGGGGTCTTGAGAATCTAATACTTACATGACGAATACAGGGAAAGAAAGGCAGAGGAAATGCATACTTGATGAGATTGAGCAAATGAATGGCAGAGCGGAGTTTGGGAGATTTTAATGGCAGAAAAATTATTGAGAGAGACAAAAGAATGGGGTAAGTGGAAGTCCATGATTGCCTAGGAACACTACACAAGAAGAAGAAGAAGAAGAAGAAGAAGAAGAAGACGCAAGCGGTTAATAGGGTGAGAGAATATGAGAAAAATCACTATTAAGGAAAGAGAGATAGAGAGATAGAAATAGACTCAGAGAGAGAGGGAGAGACAGACAGACAGACAGACAGAGAGATAAAGAGCGATAAAAGAATACATATTAAGAAAAGAAAAGAAAAGACAAGGGTTTCTGCGATACTAAACACAGAAAACAAGGTTTTTTTTAACTGAACTGGTCCTCGTTTTGGTAATATGGAACTTAATGTCATAGATAAGAATAAAAACAAAAACTGCTAGAATTTCATTTACCCAACGCGATAGAAGATGACAAATGTTAATTAAAGTTGGTGACTATTTATGAAGCAGGCGGTAAAAACCTTATTTTAAAAAAGAAATTACGCTTATGCCTTTAACTGTCTTCTTCTGCAGTGGATTAAATTGACTTTTTATGTGAAACAAAAAAAATGAGAAATTTATCTACATTATTACCGTTGAGAGATGGTTTTCCAAAACATATACTCCTTTTCTCCATTTTCGGCAAGAAACATTTCAATACCAACAAAGTGGCTGAAATGATTTGGATGTGAAACAAAAAAAAAATGAGAAATTTATCTACATGATTACCGTTGAGAGATGGTTTTCCAAAACATATACTCCTTTTCTCCATTTTCGGCAAGGAACCTTTCAATACCAACAAAGTGGCTGCAATGATTTGGATGTACGCCCTGCTTTCAGGATCCGTTATTTGAGTGTAACCGTCTTTGTCTTACAAATCGCAGTGTATCATCTTACCTGGGACATTGTTTGTTTATAATTACGGCCGCTAAAGTAGAAAAAGATCTGGTTTCGCCGACTAAAAAAAGAAATACTCCAAAAGACGTTTTTGATCATTGAAAACTGTTGTCAAATCTCGTCGAGCGCCACTGCGATTCAACTCGGAGTCCTCGACAAAATCCAAAAACGTATCTGCAATTTGGTCAATCTTGGCCTGGCAGCTCGTCTCAAGTCACTTTCTCACCGACGAAATCTGTCTCTTCTACGAATATTTTCTGTCTCTTCTACAAATATTTTCTGTCTCTTCGACAAATATATTCCCTGTCTCTTCCACGAATATTTTCTCTGTCTTTTCTACAAATATTTTCTCTGTCTCTTCCACCAATATTTTCTGTCTTTCTACAAATATTTTCTCTGTATTTCCTATAAATTTCTTTCTCTGTCTCTCCTACAAACATTTTCTCTATCACTTCTACAAATATTTTCTCTGTCACTTTTACAAATATTTTCTCTGTTTCTTCGACGAATATTTTCTGTGTCTCTTCTACAAATATTTTCTCTGTCGCATCTATGAATATTTTCTCTCTCTCTTCTACGAATACTTTCTCTGTCACCTCTACAAATATTTTCTGTCTCTTCGACAAATATTTCCTCTGTTTATATTGCAAATATTTTCCCTGTCACTTCTACAAATATTTTCTCTGTCGTTTCTACAAATATTTTCTCTCTCACTTCTTTTTTTTTTAATCGTGTTACCCCAAGCAAGGCATTCCACTGCCACTATAGCGCAGGGGGTTACATAGACGGATTGGGTATAGGAAATGTCAGAAGGAGGGTGATAGACGACTTAGGATGTACATAGGGAGAGAGTTGGAGAGAGTGAGTGTGAGTTAGTGTGTTAGGAGGTGTCTATTGACCTTACATTTAAACTCGTGGAGGTTGTAGCCGTCGGGGAAGCAAGCATGCGGTAGGGAATTCCACAGGCGGGAAGTGTGAGGAAAGAAGCTGTTGGAGTAGAAATTACGGTTACATTTCATCGGTTTCACTGCGTTTGTAGGGTAGGTCTGGGAGACATGTCCGTTTAATACCACCTTCAGTGTGCGGTTAGAGAGGAATGACCGGAGTAAGTCCAACAAAAGTCCAGTAATGCCGTAGCTTCGCAGTTTCCGTAGAAGGCCGGCATGCCATACTCTGTCGAATGCTTTAGAGATATCCAAGGCCACGTTTCGGGTTTCACCATTCTTAGCGAGAGCCTGGTATATATACACGTGATGGTTGTTAGCATATCAGCAGTGGACCTGGTGAAGCGGAAGCCATACTGTTTGTCCGAGAGGAGCCCGTGGGCTGTGAGATCCTGAACGACCTCGGCATTGATAATGGCTTCGAACACTTTGCCGAAGATCGGAAGAAGGCTGATTGGGCGGTAATTTGTGGGGTCCGATGGTTCACCAGTGTTCTTGAATATTGGAACCACAGAAGAAGACTTCTAACAAGCAGGAAAGCAGGAGGAAGATAGGCGGAGGTTGTAGAGCTTAGAAAGGATAGAGGAGAGTTCAGGGGCACAATTCTTCAAAACTATGATTGGGATTCTATCCCCACCACTCGCTTTGTGAGGGTCCAGTTTTGAGATTATGCTAGAAATCAGCGAGGGCGTGATGTGGACGTCATTCAATTGGGCCTCAGTTCTAGATGGGAAATCGGGTGTATGGATTCCAGAGTCGAATTGGTCGAGAATCTATGGGCAAAGCATTCAGCCTTGTCCGCTGAGGAGGTGAGGACCTCAAACTCGTTTATTAGTGGGGGTATTGAGGACTTACTCTTGCTAAGCACGCGTTTGCAGAGGCCGCCAGTAGTCTTTGGTACCGAACTTGGAGGATGCTATGCGCTGCTTCATCCTGGCAGCAAACAGCATCTTAGCTTCGTTAAGTATTTTTTTACACTTATTACGATTTGAGGCAAAAAGGCGCCTGTTTTGGTCCGACACGTGGCTACGATAAAGCCGGAAGAAATGATTCCGGTGGGCAATGGCGGCCGAGCAAGCGGGCGTGAACCAGGGAGACGAATGGCATTTAAGCTGAAGTTTCCTGGCAGGGATGAATGCATCGATGCCAGCCTTAACCCAGGAGGAGACCTCTGATGCACAGTCTTCGATGGGAAGACTAAAAACATTGTTCCAAGGGACGTCGCAGAGGAAGTCACGGAACGAATCCCAGTCTGCTCTTTGATAGCAGTAGGATATTCTGTTGGTCTGGGTTTCTTGGGTAGGGGTGGAGTGGAACGAGATGTTGGCAGAACCTACGGCGTGGTCAGATTCTCCGAGAGGGCAGAGCTGTCTGGTGGAGCAAGAATTTGGGGTGGAAGTGAAGCAGAGGTCTAGTAGCGAGTCCCTTCCGTTAGGGCTATTGGAGCAAATATTTTTGTCACTTCTACAATATTTTATCTGTCACTTCTACAAATATTTTCTCTGTCACTTCTACAAATCTTTTCTCTGTCACTTTTACAAAGTTTTCTCTGTCTCTTCTAGGAATATTTTCTGTGTCTCTTCTACAAATATTTTCTCTGTTACTTCTACAAATATTTTCTGTCATTTCTAAAAAAATTTTCTTTGTCACTTCTACAAATATTTTTACTGTCACTTCTACAAATAATATTTTCTCTGTCTCTTCTACAAACATTTTTGTCTCTTCTACAAATATTTTCTCTGTCACTTCCATAAATATTTTCTCTGTCTCTTTTACAAATATCTTCTGTGTCACTTCTTCAAATATTTCCTTTGTTACTTCTACAAATATTTTTACTGTCACTTCTGCAAATAATATTTTCTCTGTCTCTTCTACAAATATTTTTGTCTCTTCTACGAATATTTTCTCTGTCCTTTCTACAAATATTTTCACGGTTTCTGCTCCGAAGATGGTGCTCTTTTTGTACAAATTTACTCGAGTTACTAGAAATTCCCACCAATGACTCATCAATAATAGACTACTATGTTTTGGCCGTGTGAAAACACGGGGCTGACATAGAGACACTTTCTGGCTTCTGTGAACAAATGACTGAATAAATAAATGATTGAAAGGAAGACGGGAAGATACAAGTGCTTCAAGTCTTTTTCAATGAAAGGGAAATGGTTTTCAATTTCAAATGTTTTCCTTTGTACACCTTTACTTCTTAAAATAATGACCTACAATCATTTTTTTTTATTGTTATTGCAATATTTTCTTAAAGTTCTTGCGCTCTAACGATGCGGTAAAGAAATTTGTACGGATATTTTATTGTCGTAGAACTCGTCATCAGCTTATCAAAACTTATTTATAAATTGGAACTTTGTCTCTGTGTGTGTATGCGTCACTGTGGGTGTGTCCGTTACCTATAGAATCCGAAGCGGCTGAACCTATTTTCTTGAAAATTTGCACAGCTGTACTATAAGCGTCTGGGAGTGTTCTTAGCTAGGTATTGCTGTATTTAAACTTATTTATAAATAGAACTTTTCTTGAAAATTTAGGCAGTTGTACTATAAGCGTCTGCGAGTATTCTTAGCTAGGTTTTGTGTCGCAGTACACCCGATAAATATCGAAAATCAATAATCGAAAAGATCGGCTTATAGAAGGAGTGGTTCGATTTTAATCAAATTTGATACACTCATAGACAAAGGCATAAGAAATGATATTCATAAGTTTCAAGGTTGCAGTTCTTACAATAGTGCAGAAAATCGATAATATATAAAAAGCAAGATGTTTGTGTGTGTGTGTGTTTATCTGTCTGTATGTCCTTTATACAAATCCACAATGTTTATCCGATTCTCACCAAACTTCACACAAATATTCTTTCGGCTGAGTCTGAGCTCCAGGACCATGGATTAGTTTTAAATCTTTCATTACACTTTATTGAATTAGCAGTATAGCCCGGCATTTCTTAAGAAGAAATATTCATCAGAATACTACAAACGTACAACCGTGACTTCTACACAGGTCTTTCTAATAATAATAATAATAATAATAATAATAATAAGGCGTTATTCTTGCAGCGCAAGACTAAAGTCTTTTCCCTAGGAACTTTCAGGCAAATATTATACATAATAATGTGGATCCAAAATGCAGGTTCTGTGATAAACACCAAGAAACAATAGACCATCTAACCTCAGGATGTTCTGTACTTGCCTCAAATTAATATAAAAAACATCACGATAGAGTGGGGCAATATTTACATTGGACAATGTGCAAACACTATAGAAAATATGTAAACAAACACTGGTATAAACATCACCCAGCACCGGTTACAGAAATAAAAGATGTCACCATTCTATCCAATTACACCATCTATATAGAAAAATTGAAGCAAATAGGCCGGACATTATTGTTAAAAAACAAAATGAAAAACCTTGCCTATTAATTGATATGCTTTGTCCAGCGGATTGTAACATAGCAACCAAGGAATTCGAAAAACTGTTAAAATATAAAGACCTGGAAATTGAACTAGAGAAAATGCCGAAATTAAAAACAAGAATAGTGCCAGTGATAGTAGGTGCACATGGAATGATAAAAAATGGAACAAAACAACACTTTGAAAGAATCCCTGGAAACTCCATCTTATGAGATATACAAAAAAATGTCTTGTTAACTACGGCCCACACACTAAAGAGAACTTTGTTTATGTAATGGGCGATAGAAAAACAAATGAACTGTCGCCATAGCAACACACTACTAATGGCCTTAGGTTTTCTCGCAGTGTTGGTAGATTGTGTGACCACAGCAGAAATTTCAGTTATGATGAAAATTACATAATAATAATAAAGATATACAAAACACTGTCTTGTTAAATACAGCCCACACACTAAGGAGAAGTTAGTGGTGCAGTGGATATCTGGTCGGAACACGAAATCGGGGAGCCGAGTTCAAATTCCAGTTGAATTCCTTGCATTCACTTTCGCGCAAATACCGTTGGGAAAGGTACTAATCCGTCTCTTCTCTCCAGTTATGGGTTAAATAACAGGACAGATTGGGTTCTATATCCTTGGTCGGCAGCCAGTCTACCGCAAAAAGTAATGGCAACCTACCGCAGGATAATCTTTTGACGGTCAGTCATGTTTCTTTCGAGACATGATCGTCCAAGCGTGTATCACGTATGGCACTTAATTGACTGACTTGTCTATGTAATGCTACTGATGTTATGGAAGATAGAAAGAAAAAGAAATGTTGCCATAGAAACAAACCACAACCCGTCTTAGGTCTTTTCCGCAGACTTGGTAGGTAGTGCGACCATAGCAGAAATAAAAGTATGATGAAAAATGGTATAATAATAATTTCGATAATCCAACTCAGCTTGTGCTGGAGTTGAGAAAATACGGTTAAAGATTGAAAATTTAATGAGTCTAGTTTTTACATTTTCTAACAATAGCCACCAGAAAACTGGCACAAACCTTCAAATGCATATGATATATTAAATAAAACACAAGCTAATTATAAGAACTATATTTTATCACTATCGCTTGTTAAAATCAATATGGAGACGGTGCCAAATGTCTGGTATGTAACAAGATTTCCCTAATTGCGAAATCGTCCTAGATGATTAGCCATCAATAATTAATATTCTGTAATTCTTTTTAGATAAAATAGACAAAAGAAAACGAATAAAATGTCTAGAAATCACCAAGAATAGTGAAATTGATATTGAGGCCTCGTCTACCTCCTGTATTTTTTGCACGAACAACCACACCCACACGACTTCTCTAGTTTGTACCCCAAGGGCTATTTCTACCAAATAGTTTTTTTTTTTGTTTTTTTTTTGCCGTGGCCCCATATAGTCGTGTTATCTGTTTGTCAGCAAACATGTTCGACACAACTTCTGCAGATAGAGTAGCAGAAAAGTTTTTGCTTTCTCTCTCGCTCTAAAAGTCTTCAGTGAGTGTCTGTCGATTACTCACCGCCAACTCGGATGTTTAACGTGCTTCTACAACTGAAATATAATGTAATGTAATTAAATATCTCATGTTGAAGATGGAGACAGAAATGTTTTGTTTGTTCCAAACGACTAAAAAAAAAAAAGAAAAAAAAAAAAAGAAAAATCTAAAGAGATATTTTAAATTTTTCCCAAGATTTGAATTTTAAATTTGATAAAGGCGAAAACACACTAACTTTCGTGAGTCGCAATTTCCGAAGCTCTGGGATGAATTCTTGTTCTCTTTAAATTAATTATTTTCACTCGTCTTCTTTCAATCACTATGTCTCGACCGATAGGATCTCCGACTTCCTCTGCATGTTGAAACTAGTATCAATGCTTTTTTTATCTTACAGATGCATCATTGATCATTGATCGAAAGATACTAATTCAAATAATTTATCGAAATTTTATTAAAATATTAGTTTAACCGATCAAGTATTTCTTTTTTTGCAAATTTTCATCAACGACCTCCCAGATGAGATCAAGTTCCAAGTAGGCATCTACGCAGATGACACTACAATATACTCCCGCACCAGTAAGAAACCTGTCGTGGCGAACAGACATAATCTCGCTGCTGACCTTGAGCGGTATCTAGACTCTGTGGTGAACTGGGGCAAGAAGTGGCTTGTCAACTTCAATTCATCTAAGACCAAGCTGTTATCTGTCAACCATTACAGGCAACCTCTCCTGCCTCCCATAAGGATGGACCAAGCGATTCTCCCGGAGAGTAATACACTACGCCTCCTCGGACTTACCATGTCCTCAGACCTCAAATGGAACCACTATATTGAATCCAGAGCAAAATCTACTGCTAAGAAGGTTGGGTCACTATGTCGATCCAGGATGTTTTTTTCCACCTGAATCCATCCTGCATATACACAAGTCAACCATCCGTCCGTGCATGGAGTACTGCTGCCATTTATGGTCAGGTGCCCCTGCCGTTCTCCTCAGTGTTCTTGACAAGTTCCAAAGGAGAATCTGTAATGTGATAGGTACGGATCTGGCGACTCGACTGCAGCCACTTCTCCATCGTCGAAATGTGGCCTCCCTTTGTCTGTTATATAAATACTTTCATGGCTTCTGCTCGGACGAGCTTAAGTCACTGGTGCCTCCTCAACAGGTGTTTACTCGTGCAACCAGATTGGCAACTGGGTCCCACCCATTCACAGTTAGGTTAGCCAAATGCAGACGACAATTCTACTCCTGCAGCTTCTTCTCTCGCACTTCCCGCCTGTGGAACTCGCTCCCATATTCTTGCTTTCCTGACGGCTACAACCTCCAGAAATTTAAATGCAATGTCAATACTCATCTATTAACCACTGGACTCTAGCTCTCTCCCCACCCCTGTATAACCTTCCCTTTCTCTTTCTCACAAGTTTGTACTCCTCACTCTTAATAAATATATATATAAATATACTAGCAAATAATTTATCTATAAAAATAACAATTATAAATAGTTAAAAGAAAATTACCAGCAATACATTTTATAGCGAAATGAACAACAATAAAATGTGTCTATATTTCTGAGATGAGGTAGTATTTACAGTATTTACATTAATCGGACTATTGTCCTCATCTTTGTTGCCATTTGTACGACGTTTAATAATAGATCATTCTATTTGTCTATATTTCTGAGATGAGGTAGTACTTACAGTATTTACATTATTCGGACTATTGTCCTCATCTTTGTTGCCATTTTTATGACGTTTAATAATAGATCATTTTATTTGTCTATATTTCTGAGATGAGGTAGTATTTAAAGTATTTACATTATTCGGACTATTGTCGTCATCTTTGTTACCATTTGTACGACGTTTAATAATAGATCATTCTACTTGTCTATATTTCTGAGATGAGGTAGTATTTACAGTATTTACATTATTCGGACTATTGTCTTCATCTTTGTTACCATTTGTACGACGTTTAATAATAGATCATTCTACTTGTCTATATTTCTGAGATGAGGTAGTATTTACAGTATTTACATTATTCGGATTATTGTTCTCATCTTTGTTGCCGTTTGTACGACGTTTCAACTTTTGTGTGCTCCGACCTTCTTCACGTGCTAGGAATTTCGAACGGAATCATTTATTACTATCACTGTGTTGTATGATCTTCATTCCTTGCGTAGTAGTGCCTCTTCGTTAGGTATTTTTGATGTTAATGGTTTTCTCTAGTACTAGAGAAATGTAAGTGAGTACCAAGCTACAGCTTTGAGGAACAAGTAACTTACATGGTTAGAGGAAGATAACTCATGACTGACTGGGCAGAAGATTTTCTTACAATAGGTAGTTATTACTGTCTGAGATAGGCTGATTGCCCACCAAGGCTATAGAACTTAATCTGTCCTGCTATTTAAACCATAGTAGAGGGAAAAGATACAGATTAATACCTTTTCCTAAATTATCTGCATGTAAATTAATGCAAAGAATTCAACTGGAATTTGAACTCGGCTCAAGTTGAATTATTGGCATTCACTTACACTCAAATTATATTGGAAAATGTATATGTATAGTAATACTTATGTTAATTATGTGATGGTAAGAAATTGTTAACGGCTAGGTTAATTTCCAATGAAAAACGCATCAATCAATTTTACCCCAGCTATGGGTTAAACAGCAAAGAATACTGAGCTTCCTTGATAGCTACACTAAGAAAGGCTGGGTTGTTGAACCATCGGAGGGCAAACACTCGACGAGGAGGACAATATTGTATTCTACACTTTCTAAAGAGGAATGGGCTTCATCGCGTCAGTTTTGTGAGGAGGACTGTTAAGCTTCGTGACACAATGCGTACCACTGTTTTTCTAAAACTTCTGAAAGTTATGTATCTAAGAAAATAATCTGTGTTGTTGACTGCCTGCTTGAAATCGATGTTTGTGTCCATTATCTGTCTTTCGTGATCTCTCTCACTCTCACTGTCTCTCTCTCTCTCTCTGTCTCGCTCTCTCATCATATATACATATTTACATACAGATATATATATATATATATATATATATATATATATATATATATATATCTGTAAATTCAGATAAAATTTAAAGGAGAAATAACCATTCTCAACATGTCAGTTCGAGACATGCCCTGTCAACCCCGTTTAATCAAAAAATGATGAAAAATTCAAAGATAGTAAAGGAGGGGGTGTGTAATATTATACAGTTAAGCTAGAGGAATCTTAGTAGTAATTTCTCTTATGGTAATGGGAGACATGTACTTCACCATTGGGTTAGTAGTGGTAGGTAGGAGAGAAAAGATAACTGCTTAGCCAAATTTTAAAAAATTTTGTTGTGATATATATATCAGCATGCAGTGTGGGTATAGAAGAATCCAAAGGAGTATCCTGTACATACAGTGGTAGGATAACTCTCTAAGCAAGCTCTAAACATATATGCATATAAATACATATAGAGCAAATATAAGAAAAATTAAGGCAGACATGTTAAGATCTTTGTAAAATAAAGACGGAAGTTGATGATGGTTGGCCTGAAATAGGCCTATACTTCCGATTCACTATGAAATAACGCGTCTGACTTAATTTTATATATATATATATATATATATATCGCATATATATAACACGGTAAAGTTTCCCCTCTCTCATTTCATGCAGCTATGGCTTAGGGCGTTTCAATCCTGGTTGGAAGCGAGTAAATGTAAATGTGTCTAGCCATACTGATGAGCTGCGATAAAGCGAAACAAGCTTGTATGTGGATGACTAATATATTATGCTCTCATTAAGATTGAACACTCTAGAGAGAAAAATTTTAAAAACACTTATCACTTCTGTGATTTATGCGTTACTCATCAGTAATAAATTGAGTTCTCCTGGTGATATATTTATATATGACACGCAAATATGTCCTCCTCTATGGCTTAGGGAATACAAATTCTGACTGACACCAAATAGATCGACTTTCGATCCCGGCTGTATGCAAGTGGATGTCTAGCCACACTGATGAGCTGTGATACAACAAAACAGGCTTCTCTGTGGATAACTAATATAAATATATCATGATAATATACACGCTAAAAAGTCTGGCTTCTTCTACCGAGCGCCCATAGACCAGAGGTAGAATCGTCGACTGACCCCAATTCGGTCGGGTTTCAATCCTAGGTTAAAAGCAATCGGAGTCTAACCGTACTGATGAGCTGTGATACAGCGAAACAGACCTCTCTGTGGATGACTATTTACCCTCTCACACCCTGATTGAGCACTCTGGAAGAATATTAAACATTGACAAACAGTAGCTACTCTGGCATGTACGCATCGCTCATTCAGTAATGAATTCGAGCACTCTGGCTATTGGGATTGTATAATGATAATATACACGCTAAAAATGTTTCCTTCTTCTACCGAGCGCCCATAGCCAGAGGTAGAATCGTCGACTGACGCCAATTCGCTCGGTTTTCAATCCTGGGTTAAAAACAATCGGAGTCTAACCGTACTGATGAGCTGTGATAGATCTGTATGCAGATGACTATATATATATATATATATATATATATATATATATATATATATATAGGACTGTTTAAAGCCAAAATTGTAGGCTTTCAATGATTTACTAAAAGAAAGCCGTTTTAGGCAAACAGAGTTTGTAACAAAATCCTCGATCTCAGAAGTAAAACATTAATTGAATGAATATAAAAAAGTGTCACTTAATTGATCGCATCGTACCCGGCATGCCGACTCTGGAGTTTCGTAAACGTATTAAATACTTTCGCTTCTCAAGGGCTTGTTCGGTTTACCGTCGATATTTACAACTTTTGTGTCTTTTATATATACAGGTATATTTTTTTCTTTGATTTTTTCCCACTTTTCTATGAGAGTCTCCGTGGTTTTTAAAATTTTCGTTTGCTGAATGGCAAATTCGTTTAACGTCACTTGTTACCTGATTAACCGCTTCTTTCTTTATTTCTCTCTCTCTCTCTCTCTCTCTCTCTCTCTCTCTCTCTCTTTTTAGCTTCTTCCTCAACTCTCTTTCATTATCTCCTGGGTTTATTCTATGCTGTCCTCTTGTGGGTGGGTTTCCAGTGATTGGAACGATTTGGCTTCTTGGTGCCTCTTGCAGTGACTCACGGCTAGGTGTTTGTGTGTTTGCATGTAAGTATGTATATATGTACGTAAGTGCGCACAGTCACGCTGTGTTCCTTTTTTCCCTCCCTCTATGGATCCACTTTTCCCTTCCTCATTTGTTCCCCTTTTCCCTCGCTCTTTTGTCCCCCTCTTCAGTCGCCTATGTGTTCCCCTCTTCCATCGTTCTTTGTCCCCACTTACATCGTTATTTTATTCCCTCTTCACTCGCACTTTTCCCCTTGTACTGTTTCCCCCTCTTCCCTCGTTCTTCTGTTCCCCTCTTCCCTCGTTCTTTTGTCCCCTCGCTCTTTTCTTCCTCTCTTCCTCTATTGTTTCCCTCTTCCATTCCTCTTCTGTTCACCTCTTCCATCGCTTTTTTGTCCACTCCTCTCCCGCTATTTACCCCCTCTTCACTCGCACTTTTCTTCCCCTCTTCCCTAGCCCTTCTGTTCCCCTCTTCCCATGCTGTTTTGTCCCCTTCTCTCTCGCTATTTTATACCACCTTCCCTCCTTCTTCTGTTCCTCTTTTACCTCACTTTTTGTCCCCTCCTCCCTCGCTATTTATCCCCTCCTCCCTAGCTCCTTTTTTCAACTCTTCCCTCGCTTTTTTGTCCCATCCCCTCTCACTATTTTATCCCCTCTTTCCTCCCACTTTTGTTCCTTTTGTATTTGTGCTTGCATCTGAACGCGTGTTTATGTTTGTCACACACACGGACGCGCACATCTATTGTTTCATTTTTTTTTTGTTTTTCATTTTTTTTCAAATTGCAATATTTGATTTTTTTTTTCCACTTTAAGAAGTAGATATAGTTTTCGGTCGCGTTCGTCTGGGTGTTTCGCTGTCTGTCTGCCGTGGTCAAGATATCTCAAGACCAGCAAGGTGAATTCAGATTAAACTTTCTCGGATGAATTGCCTCATGGCTGGCACAAACTGATTAGATTTTGGGTTCGATTCGGTAGAAGATAAAGCTTTTGGGTCATTTTTTCTACTTTTTTACTATTTTCTCGTACGTTTCACCTGCCAAATAATGAATAAACTCTCCTAGATGCTTTACATCATAACATTTTTTGAATGCACTGTTATTTCCACAAAAATATTAAATTTGATATTTATTATCTAATAGTAAAAAATAGTTCTGGGAATGACGGTAAATTACATCCGGGAGCAATGCCTCTAATTGGGAGGTTGTGAAAATCATGGGACCACATCTTAACTGTTGTGATTCCTAGGTCCACCATGACCCCGGAGTGGTAGCACCTGCTAGTGTCCAAGTTATGGGCAAATAGTTAACACCCGAACTGGGATCAAAACACCATGAAAGTATAAAAATACACTTTTATAAAAATAGACTTTTATAGAAAAATATATATTTTTGAAGGAAAAATATTACCAACAATACATTTCTGAAAAAAAATTATTACCATAAGACATTTTTAAAGGGAAAAAATATTCTCAGCAAAACATTTTTGAACACAAAACTAGAAGACATTTTCGGTTTTCTAAAATAAAAAAGAATAAAAAAACATTTTCATTAAAATCTGACAAAATCAAACTTCTCACGATAACCAAACATAAAAAATATCTTAAAACCCCATTTTTGGCATTAAATAACCCACAGAGGTTGATATGCCGTTAAATAAAAGTCAAACAAACGAAAAATAGAAAAAAAAAAAAAAGATGAACTACGCAAACAATGATTTAAAAATAAAAAAGAATTAGGATATTAAAAAGTAAAAATGAAACCTTACACAATTTTTACAGCCTAATTTTTAATTTTACTTTGCACTTTAAATTCTATTTTTCTTGATATTCTCAAACTTGGAAGCTTTCAAATTCATTGCATTTATTCCGATCTTCATAATCATCTCTTGTTTGTCGATGTAATGATGGCGGCATTGCCTTGGCGGGTGTTTACACTCTTTGACTGCTCTGCTGTTCTATTTGTACTTCACTTATTGATACTGTCTGAGGTTACTCTTTCCTATTTGGTTTTCATTTTGTTTTGGTGGGGACAATGTATTAGATGCGGGATGTTGTGTTTGCAGTAGGTTGTGTTATGTGTGTTCGATATTAGCATTTTGCTTGCAAAATTAATAAATATGCATATATATATATGTGCGTGTGTGAGTGTGTGTGTGTGTGTGTGTGCGTGTGTGATAAAAATTATCATTTTGCTAATATGCATATATATATATATATATATATATATATATATATATATATATATGTTCTATATTTTGTTTGCAAAGTTAATATGCATATATATATATATATATTGTTAGAAAGCATTTACTTTTATAACGAGTGCTTGATACAAAGTAAAGCTTTATATTGTAATAGTTGTTACAATCGTTTATAAAGGCATAGTATCACAAAAGCTCTCATGTTTCAGAGCACAAGTGTTCTTCTTTATATATACACAGAGAGAGAGAGAGAGAGAGAGAGAGAAAGTGAGAGAAAGAATTATCAGGGCTCATCCGTACGTTTAGACATCCGATTGTTTCTAGCCAGGATTGAAACCCGACTGAACTGGCGGCAGTCAGCGATTCTAACTCTGTTCAATGGGCGCTCGGTAGAGGAAAGCTGACTTTAGCGTGTTATATACAATGTATACAAACGAGAGTGTTCAAATTCATTACTGAATGAACGATGCGTAGATGCGTGAGTAGCTACTGCTTTTATATAGTCTACCATTCCTCCATAGTGCTCAATCAGCGTGTGAGAGTATAAATCGGATATATATATATATATATATATATATATATATATATATATATATATAGTATTTTATAGTATTTAGGTTATGAGTAAATATGTACATATATAGTATTTTATAGTATTTGAGTTGCAAAAGTATATATACATAATGTATATATATATATATATATATATATATATATATATATATATAATCATCCGCAGACAGATCAGTTTCTCTGTATCACAGCTCATCAGTACGGTTAGACTCCGATTGCTTTTTAAGCCAGGATTGAAACCCGACCGAATTGGCGTCAGTCGGCAATTCTATCTCTGGGTTATGGGCGTTCGGTAGAAGAAGGCAGACTTTTTAGCGTGTATATTATCATTATATGCGCCCAATAGCCAGAGTGCTGTAATTCATTTTACTGAATGAGCAATGCATACATGCCAGAATAGCTAAGGTTTTTCAAAGTTTACCATTCTTCCAAAATGCTCAATCAGGGCGTCAGTCACTTAAGTGCCATACGTGATACACGCTTGGGCGATCATGTCTCGAAAGAGACATGACTGACTGAGCAGAAGATTATCCCGCAGTAGGTTGCCATTGCTTTCTGCGGTAGACTGGTTGCCGACCAAGGCTATAGAACCCAATCTGTCCTGTTATTTAACCCATAAGTGGAAGGAAGAGACGGATTAATACCTTTCCCAAGGATATTTGCGCGTAAGTGAATACAATGGATTTAACTGGAATTCGAACTCGGCTCCTCGGTTTCTCGTTCCGAGTCGATATCCACTGTACCACAACGCACATCCCAATCAGAGTGTAATAGTTGGATAATATAGAGTGAGTAGAGGTTATGATTGATGAATTGTTTTATATTTTTTTATTTCTTACATGAGCTTTGCTTGTCTTTCTTTTTGATGACTACCCAGGTTTGTGCCATTATTTGGGCACCGTCTTTGAGAAAAAGAGCACTATGATGCAAGTGACTTCGCCAGAAATTAAAAAAAAAACGGTACATGCTGTATTGCAGGAGATTAGCACCGGAAGCTCTAATACAAACATTTTCGTGTTTCGGGTATCAATCTGAGGACGTGCAGAGAATTCAGAAAATTGTATGAGTCTATATTAGTCTAGTAATCTAATTATATATATATATATATATATATATATATATATATATATATAGAGAGAGAGAGAGAGATAGATAGATAGATAGATAGATAGATATGAACACTAATAGACATATATAACAGATTGATCTAGCTAACTATATAGCTACATAGATAGATAGATAGATAGATAGATAGATAGATAGATAGATAGATAGATATGAACACTTATGTATGTCTATAAGTGTTAATCTGTTATATATAACTGATAAATGTAGATAGATATGAACTCATTGGGCTAAATAGATAGATAGATAGATAGATAGATAGATAGATAGATAGATAGATATGAACACTAATAGACATATATAACAGATTGATCTAGCTAGCTATATAGCTAGCTATATAGCTACATAGATAGATAGATAGATAGATAGATAGATAGATAGATATGAACACTAATAGACATATATAACAGATTGATCTAGCTAGCTATATAGCTAGCTATATAGCTACATAGATAGATAGATAGATAGATAGATAGATAGATAGATAGATATGATGAACAGAATTCGATAGATAGATAGATAGATAGATATATAGATAGATAGATAGATAGATATGAACAGACTGAGATAGATAGATAGATAGATAGATAGATAGATAGATAGATAGATAGATATGAACAGACTGAGATAGATAGATAGATAGATAGATAGATAGATAGATATGAACAGACTGAGATAGATAGATAGATAGATAGATAGATAGATAGATAGATATGAACAGACTGAGATAGATAGATAGATAGATAGATAGATAGATAGATAGATAGATAGATAGATAGATAGATAGATAGATAGATATGAACACTTATGTATGTCTATAAGTGTTAATCTGTTATGTATAACTGATAAATCTAGATAGATAGATATGAACTCATTGGGATAGATAGATAGATTTCTCCTAGCCGAAACAATTACGCTTTAAAATGATCGTAAAATACTAGTTAGATTTACTAAGTGAAACAATGAAACAATAGTTTACCTTTTAAACACGGTCATTTGGTGGCACGTAACGGCGTGAATTGTAAAAATAGTAGCAAATAAAACAATGGCCTACGTAAACATACAAGTGGCGTCTTGTTGAATGGGCCAAGTTGTTCTTACATGAAATAGGACACTCTCGTTGAAATTAAAAATAAAAAAAAATAGCAAAATAGAAAGCCTTTAATTAGCGTACACATCAACCTATTTTTACATAATATTCTGTTGCAGGATGCTAGTATGATTGAGTAGTAGCATGTCTCCTGGAATAGATACCCCGAACCAGTTATTCTGGGCTGGTTGTGAGTCCACGTAGAAATGAGTCACTCAAAGCAATTTAAAAGAAAGGAGATCTCATGTATTACGGAAAGAATTACAATGACAATTAAAGAAGAAAACATTTAAGCACCATTACTTCGATGGTTCAGACTGTTGTCCGCGTCGTTATTGACGTATTTTCGACGTTTGGCCATTGTACACTCAGGCCTTCTTCAGGTTCTAGGAATGTTGAACCGAATCATTTATTTATCTATAGTCCTGGGATGAGGTAGTATTCACATTATTTACATTGTTCAGATTGTTTTCTTCATCTTTATTGCCATGTTTATGACGTTTCGGCCATTGTACGCTTCTGCCTTCTTACACTTTTCCCTCTGTTTTGATCACTGGGATATATTTTCTCATTCTATGTGTGATGGTTCTTCCGGTAGTCATGTGGTTATCTCCCTTCAATTTAACTTAAGTTATCTGTTCATCACTGGAATTAGAAACGTCATAAACACAGCAAAAAGATTAGGACAACAGACCGAACAATGTGAATAATGTAAATACTGCCTTATCTAAAATATATTTAAAGGCCAATGTCATAGAGAATATTTAAACAAAAAAAAATTCCTTTGAGTGAAAGTCTGTGTGTGTGTCCACGCGCGTACTCGTGAAATTTGTGTAGGCCTACGTGATAGACAAGTGTGTTAAGTTTGTGAAGGCCACCGTGATATACACGTGTGTGAAATTTGAGTAGGCTTATGTGGTATATAGGCATGTGAAATTTCTGTAGGCCTACGTGATACGCTTGTGTGTGAAATCTGTGTAGACATATGTGATAAATATATGTGTGAAAAGTGTGTAGGCATACGCGATAGACACGTGTGGGAAATTTGTGTAAATCCACGTGATGGGTATGTGCGTGAAATTTGTGTAGACCTACGTGAAAGGCTTGTTCGGGGAAAAGTTCATAAGTCAAGAAAGAAAACTAAAAGCAAGTACAGTACATCTTAGAACAAAAGAAGTTTTAAAAGAAAAGAGGCCCTGGATAGAAATCTACGTTGTTTTATAGGCTTAAGTAGTGTCCTCATGTCACTTTTTTTTTCTTTTCTTTTCGTTTGTTTATTTTATTTTATTTTAGCAACGTCTAGTGGTTAACCCACAATTTCAATTGCCTCGGTTAAACGATGTATAGAATCCAAAGGACTACCAAGTACTATTTGTAACAAGAGATAGTTTAGTGATAGTATTGTGTTGCATGCAACATATCCTTTGTTAGAAGTTAAGAAGTTCCTCGGAAATGAAAAAAGACGAGTCTTGTGCCAACGTCATCCGGTAGCTGAAAAATAGAGACAAAGATAGAAGGTAAGAGCTCGCCTTTTATACTCCTTTATATAATGTCACCCGGTGAAAATTAGAAGATACCTGGGAAGCAAGTTGGGTATCATTAATCTGTGATTACAATTATCCTATGTAGGATATCAATTATGAATCCAACCTTAACCTGCAAACAAATCTAACCGTCAAATGTACGAACAGACGAAATTGAGTTACAGTAGTAACATTATTCGTCTACGGGTATATCGTGTTGAATACACCGGTTCCCGTCCGATCACAGAAGTTAAGCAACATCGAGCCTGGTCAGTACTTAAATGGGTGACCATTTGGGAATACCAGGTACTGTAAACGTAAGAACCAAGAATGGTTTACCGGTTCTCCAGGTTTGAGGGTTGGGTGTAGGGCTAACAACCCTGCCACGTAAAACACAGTTTGTTACAGAAACAGCAACAAAACGTTGCTGCCCTATGCACCATCTGGGCGGGATGGATAAATGATGATGATGATGATGATGATTGCTGCCCTATGCACCATCTGGGTGTGATGAATAAATGATGATGATGATGATTGCTGCCCTATGCACCATCTGGGTGTGATGAATAAATGATGATGATGATGATGATTGCTGCCCTATGCACCATCTGGGTGTGATGAATAAATGATGATGATGATGATGATTGCTGCTCTATGCACCATCTGGGTGTGATGAATAAATGATGATGATGATGATGATTGCTGCCCTATGCACCATCTGGGTGTGATGAATAAATGATGATCATGATGATGATTGCTGCCCTATGCACCATCTGGGTGTGATGGATAAATGATGATGATGATGATGATGATTGCTGCCCTATGCACCATCTGGGTGTGATGAATAAATGATGATGATGATGATGATTGCTGCCCTATGCACCATCTGGGTGTGATGAATAAATGATGATGATGATGATGATGATTGCTGCTCTATGCACCATCTGGGTGTGATGAATAAATGATGATGATGATGATTGCTGCCCTATGCACCATCTGGGTGTGATGAATAAATGATGATGATGATGATGATGATGATTGCTGCCCTATGCACCATCTGGGTGTGATGAATAAATGATGATGATGATGATTGCTGCCCTATGCACCATCTGGGTGTGATGAATAAATGATGATCATGATGATGATTGCTGCCCTATGCACCATCTGGGTGTGATGAATAAATGATGATGATGATGATGATGATTGCTGCCCTATGCACCATCTGGGTGTGATGAATAAATGATGATGATGATGATGATGATGATTGCTGCCCTATGCACCATCTGGGTGTGATGAATAAATGATGATGATGATGATGATGATTGCTGCCCTATGCACCATCTGGGTGTGATGAATAAATGATGATGATGATGATGATGATGATGATTGCTGCCATATGCACCATCTGGGTGTGATGAATAAATGATGATGATTAACATTATTCGAACTATTGTCCTCATCTTTGTTGCCATTTGTTCGACGTCTAATAATAGATCATTCTATTTGTCTATATTTCTGAGATGAGGTAGTATTTACAGTATTCGGACTATTGTGCTCATCTTTGTTGCCATTTGTGCGACGTTTAATAATAGATCATTCTATTTGTCTATATTTATGAAATGAGGTAGTATTTATAGTATTTACATTATTCGGACTGTTATCCTCATCTTTGTTGACATTTCTACGACGTTTAATAATAAATTATTCCATTTGTCTATATTTATGAGATGAGGTATTATTTACATTATTTATATTACTCGGACTGTTGTTCCCATCTTTGTTGCCATTTGTACGACATTTTGGCCGTTGTACACTCTGGCCTTCCTCAGGTGCTAGGAATTTCGGACCGAACCCTTTATTACAATCACTGGGGTGTTGGAACTCCCTTCCTTGCTTAATGTCTTTTCTAGAAGTCATGACTTATCTCCCTTTAAGCCTGAAAGTTACTTGTTTACTATGTTGTAGCCTTAAGGACACATGGTCCAGTGGATATAGATGTTGGTTAGTTCCTATGACTTGACCCAGAGAGTTGTGAGTTTAATACCAGACTACAGCAGTGGTGAACAAGTAACTTACAGGGTTAGAGGGAGATAACTCATGACTTCCAGAAGAAGTATTAGGCAAAGAATGGAGTTAATATACCCCAGTAATTATAATAATGGGTTCGGTTCAAAATTCCTACACCTGAAGAAGGCCGTAGAGTACAACGACCGAAACATCGTACAAATGGCAAGAAAGATGAGGCCAATAGTCCGAATAATGTAAATATTCTTCTCAGAAATGTAGACGAAATTAAGTTACATTTGCAATTTTACGTAGAGAATCGCTTAAGACAAAAGCTAGTAAAATACCCAGAAGAATAACCAGCCACTTTCACTTTTAGTTCTATCTCTTTGTCTACATTCTTATCGCTATTTTTAATATGTAGTAGCCCGTAAGTTTTAATAAATGGAATAAAAATCATTACTTCAATTCAATCAAGTGTATCAGCTATTTATCATCTCTTTACCAACTCGTTAACATTCACAATGTCATGCTTCAAGTGAGGTTAGTCGGATAACTTTTTATCTTGTTATGTTGCATGGACAGAAATATTGTGAAATGAACGTAGACAACGTAATAGAATAAAGTAGGTTTATTACCAGGAAGAAAAGTATTTAGAAAAGATGCGGTTAGTCGAATAGAGAACAAGGGTTTAGTAGAACGTATTGTCATGAGACGTAAGAGTTGACAAAGAGAAGACTTCCGGTCCAATACCGTAAATACCCGACTGACTTGTTCACTCGGCTTACTTCCTCGACTGACTTCCGAGGTACTCCTCGAGGTATCATCACTACTACTTTATGTAGTGCTTAGAACAGTCCATTCCTGGAGAAACAATAGGAGAGCGCCCCAACATATCTGAAACCAGACAAACGAAACAAAAGAAAACAGTTCCAGTACCAAAGCGAAGTACAAACCAACCGCACTCAACAAATTCTTTGAAGAATTACCGACATCATCAGCAAATTCCGCAAATTAGGGCCTAATTATTGTCAGTAACCTTTAAAGACTATAACGATAGACAGACTCAATCTAATCACCGAAGAATTACTCAACACGACAGTCTATTTTTTTTTAATCATATCACACCCGAGCAAGGCGGTAATGCCACTGATGTGCAGGGGGCTACGTAAGAATGAAAAGATTGGAAAAGAGAAAGCCGGAAACCACATCCTAAACAGGGAACAAGGGATGAGCCTCCTCACCTGTTCAGTAGACGTGGGTGGAGTGTGAACCGAGCGATAGTTTAGTCTATCTACTCCAACTGAAAACAAGAAGAAAAAAGAAAAGAGTAAAAAGATTGGAAAAGAGAAAGCCGGAAACCACATCCTAAAAAGGAAAGAAAGGGATGAGCCTCTTCACCTCTTCAATAGACGTGGGTGGAGAGTGAACCGAGCGATAGTTTAGTCTATCTACCCCAACTGAAAACAAGAAGAAAAAAGAAAAGAGTAAAAAGATTGGAAAAGAGAAAGCCGGAAACCACATCCTAAACAGGGAACAAGAGATGAGCCTCTTCACCTGTTCAATAGACGTGGGTGAAGTGTGAACCGAGCGATAGTTTAGTCTATCTACTCCAATTGAAAAAAAAAAGAAAAAAGAAAAGAGTAAAAAGATTGGAAAAGAGAAAGCCGGAAACCACATCCTAAACAGGGAACAAGGGATGAGCCTCTTCACCTGTTCAAGAGACGAGGGTAGAGTGTGAACCGGGCGATACTACGAAAACAGGCCGCTTTTATCTCTATTTCTCTCCTTATCTCTCTGTTCCACCGTGTATCCAACTATGAAATATATCTCATATTTCGTCCTAACTAAAGAAATAAAAGGAACAAAGGCCTTACTGAGAGGGAAGAAAAGAGAGGATAAAAAAACGAATAAGATTCAAGGGAGCAAAAAAGATAATTATTGACATTGCATTAAAAATTTGAAGATCGTTGTCGACAGAAAAAGCAGGAGCTGGAACTTGGCAAATTGTTTACTGAGAGTGAAGAAAAGTGAGAGAATATTGAGTCGAAAGAAAAATAAAACCAACATGATTGAAAGAGACAGCAAGTGATAATTAACATTGCATTGAAATTTGTAAACGTCGTAGTTGACTGAAAAATAAGAGGTTTGAACTGGGCAAAAGTTATAGTGAGATTGAAGACTAACAAAATATTATTGTGGATAAATCACAATAAAGTTTCAAAAAGACAGAAGATACTGTTTGACATTACATTTGAATATCTTTTAGTCGTAGTCCAAAGAAAAAAAAATGGAATTAGGCAAGCGAATTAGTGAGAGTAAAGAAAACTGAGAAAATGAGTGAATGAAACTGAGAATATAATGATCAGAAGGTGCAATAAAATGATCAAAATTCAAGGAGACAGGTCGATGATGACATTAAAACAAATAGCTGGAACTAGGCGTGAGATTTCACACTCAGAACGAAATTATTTACTGACTACAATTGTACAAACATCGGTAACATCAGACTTGTCTTTTTTTACAAATCCATTTCGTCCGACATTAAGAAAACTGATCTCTTTAGCACATACTAAAAGGAAAACTTTATGCAGAACTTTCAAAGATAAATGTTATTTCAAACAACGAAATTGATTTCATTTTTCTTGTTAAATAAATTTACACTTATTAATACAAACGAGACCCTTCAACACAATCTGATTCTTTCATATGTGGTGAACGCGGTTACGTCTGATGCAAGGCCATTTACCAAGCATAACTGATGCTCCGTACAAGATGATAGTTGACAGGATGTCCAGGTGCTCAAAATGAGGAATTATTTTAGTAAGTTTGAAAAAAAAATTGAAAGAATAACATTGAGGAGATAGCACAATAAAAACATGATACAACGAAGCAGACAATGATATTTCAGTTTGCATTTACATTTTGAATAGTTATATTTGACGGACGGACAAAGAAAAAGCTTGAAAGGGCCAAGTGTTTTAGTGAGAGTGAAGAAAAACAGACAATATATTATTGCGGAGAAAGCAAAATTAAATGACAAGATTCATGAGACAGAAGATAATGTTTCACATTGCTTTAAGTTTGTGAAAGTTGTAGAATGACAGAAGTACCAAATGCTGTAAATTGGCAAACGTTTTCGTTGAAAATATTGTTGAGGAGAAAGCCGAATAAAATAAATAAGATTCAAGGAGACAAGATTCTGTTTGACATTGCATTGAAATTTGTGGAAGTTGTAGTTGAAATTTCTAGGATATGGAACGAGAAAGAAGGGCTTAGAAAATGTGTCACTCACAGGACAAACTGACGCAAATAGAGACAGCAATGTGTCAAGTACCTGATGAACCTGAGAAACAAAATGAGAGAACAGGGATTGGGAGAAATGACAAACAGGCGAAAACATATATAGACTTATTTATAAATGGAAATTTGTATCTACGTGTGTGTGTCTGTGTGTGTGTGTCCGTTACCTATACAATCCGAAACGGTTGAACCGATTTTCTTGAAAATTTACACAGTTGTATTACAAGCGTATGCGAGTGTTTTTAGCTAGGTTTGTGTCGAGGTAACCCGATAAATATCGAAAATCGATAATCGAAAAAATCAAGTTATAAAAGGAGTGGTCAGATTTTAATCAAATTTGATACACTCATAGACAAAGACATAAGAAACGATATTCAGAAGTTTCAAGGTTGCAGTTCTTACAATTGTGCAGAAAATCGATAATATATATATATATGTATATGAAAGGCAAAATGTTTGTGTGTGTGTCTGTTTATCTGCCTGTATGTCTGTGTATTTCTCAGCCCTTTTATTTTAATTGTTGCTTTGGGTTTGGCTCTAAGTAGGTATAATTGTAGTTCTTAGTCTCAGCCATGGTACCATTTATTCAGAGATCTTATTTAGCTTTCAAAATTCAGTTTACGACGAAAAAGACTTATTTGATATCGATACCAGGAAATCAAAATTTGACTTACATCCATTTATTTTCTTTCAGTCTACGGTTTCGCTTTAAATTGAAACAACTATTGCTTTTTAGTCTTTTGTGCCAACGTCCAAAGAGTCTGAGCTCCAGGACCATGGATTAGTTTTAAAGCTTTCATTACACCCGAGCAACGCCGGGCTATACTGCTAGTAAGAGATAAAATGGACAGGCAAATGTGGAGGGCCATTGTTGCAAACGTCCTGAAGGGACACGGCGCATAAAAGAATATGCCTGTAAGTGAATATTGGAATGTGTTAAACCGGAAGTGTTTTTTTTTCCAGCTCATGTCAACTGAAATTCGTGTTGATTCTAGTAAGTCCTGCCATTATTTATTTGCTAAGATCTCCATGTTTCTGGGTCTTTCCGTGCGCAAGTGACGTAATAAGGTCAAGTGAAAACATATTTCAGTTAAAGCGTGCGGCATCACGTGTTTCTTTCAGCCCAGTTGTCAGTGTTGTTCACTGTGCGTGCGTATTTTCTGATGGTTTTCATAACGAAGGGTACGTGCGCAAACATGTGTGGGATTAAACCATTGTATGTGTGTGTTCGTGTGTAATAGGCTACATATGTTTGCGTAAATTTTCTGGTGTAAAATTTGTACGGGAATAAATTCAGAGGTAAATATAAGGGCGTGTCACGTTCTGGTGTGTGCGAGCTATTCTGGCGAGATAGATAGATAGATAGATAGATAGATAGATAGATAGATAGATAGATAGATAGATAGATAGAAACAGAATGAGATTGATATGAACAGAATGAGATAGATAGATAGATAGATAGATAGATAGATAGATAGATAGATAGATATAAACAGAATGAGATTGATATGAACAGAATGAGATAGATAGATAGATAGATAGATAGATAGATATAAACAGAATGAGATAGATATGAACAGAATGAGATAGATAGATAGATAGATAGATAGATAGATAGATAGATTAAAAATAGACTGAGATGATAGATAGATAGATAGATAGATAGATAGATAGATAGATAGATAGACATAAACAGAATGAGATTGATATGAACAGAAAGAGATAGATAGATAGATAGATAGATAGATAGATAGATAGATATAAACAGAATGAGATAGATATGAACAGAATGAGATAGATAGATAGATAGATAGATAGATAGATAGATAGATATAAACAGAATGAGATAGATATGAACAGAATGAGATAGATAGATAGATAGATAGATAGATAGATAGATAGATAGATAGATTAAAAAGATTAAAAATAGACTGAGATAGATAGATAGATAGATAGATAGATAGATAGATAGATAGATAGATATGAAGAGTCTAATGTATTTACATATGAAGAATGTACCATCTGTTTACAATGCTAAATATGTTTACCCGGTCTTCTCACTAAGGCGAAATATGCCACAAAGTCGTTTTGACAAGGACAGAAATAGATCTTTTTCCGAGCCTTTGAAATCACTGTCCCACTGACATCGGTATTCCACTGGCTCAACCGGTTTAGTGCCATAAGCTACTGCAGGGTTGATATCTCATTGGATGAGCAATTTCTCTCATTCAAAAGGAGGAGAATCATAGCTTCACTCATAACACGTCTCAGTAAACCCTCTTTATTATTTTTTTCAAAGTGAAAAATGTGGCAGAAGGCCGAAAGTGGGGACTGGAAAAGAAGGCTGGTTTTCATCTGTCTTAAAATAACTTAGCTAGCCACAATCGCTGACCCAAGCAGCTATACAATATTATATGCTCGAAAACATCACATTCTTACTTAAGATTCTCTCTACAAACAACAAAGACTATATGAAAACCTAACAAGTCTCATATATGCAATCGGTTTGTGGGTAAAGGGGGTATATAACTTTGAAAATGAAAACCTAATGAATATTTATACAATGGATAATGTTATTTACAAATGACGAAACAAAATAGTGTTAGTAATAAAAAAAAAACAGTCTTTAATCGTGATCAGTTGACGTTACGAAAATTATGCGGGGCAGAGATTTATTAACTAATCATTAAACCTTCAGTAAACCCTCTTTGGCTAATGGTTAATTTCTTTGATCATAAATATTTGTAGCTCTAGTTACTCGTATTTACAATGTTTAAATTTGGTAAAAGTTTTCTGACGAGAGAAAAATGTGTTCAGACGAAACTTTGAGAATTGTTAACCAATGTTGAAACATTTCTCAGTCTTTTCTTTATGAACATAGAAAAAATTATTTTCCGAACAAGTGAATTACTGGCAATAACAAGTGGAATTTGCTGGAAGCCGCTGTGCGTGTGAAGTATGGATTCTTATTGATTTGGATTCGTTATATTCAATTACGTACAGCTATAATTGGTAAGATAATGTATTCATCTCCACCCCACGTGTATGGGTTAAATCGTAGGACCTTTCTTCTCACATCTTCTCACCTATGTTTTTTCATACTCTTTCACTTCCAGCAAATCCCCTTGCATCTTCGTGGTATTATTACCTTACATGTGTTGCTAGGAATTAATGACAGTAATTATGAGAAAAAAAGGTTACAGGAGAAAAATTATTGATTCAACTACTGTATTATTAAATGTTTAGAGGAATTAATTAAAATAAATGTAAATTATATTTATATCACGTACGAAATCCTAATGTGTATTGGCATGGCCAAAGATATATTCTAGAAACTGACTCGAGTATGGAGAAAGGGAAAATTTCGTTGCAAACAAAGTAAAGAGTACTGGATTGTTATGAGATGTAATTCAAGATGGCAGCGATTGTTAGACAATCTCATTCAAAGTAATGTAACTACGGTCATGATGATCTTCTTCACTTGAAACGATGCTAACGTAAATTTATCTTTTGGTATGATATGGATTCACACAATATTTCATTTAGTATGAAATTTGATGGTGAAAGAAATCGTCTGTCTTTGCCCATTTAGCAGATCTTGACAGACGACGCCACTAGTGTTTCGGAAAGAGTGACACAAGATCACGCTCCCAGTTTCTGTCTTTCCTGACGAAACAATTTAATTTAACACGTTGATTGTCATGTCAACATATATCGATGAGCTGCCATTTCAGTTTAGGCTGTGTCTCTAGATACCGGTGATGATTATATTTTCATCTTTATTTGCTTTGCGAAATATTGGAAACACTCTATGCATATTCCTATAATATAGCCATGGTTATGGCCTCCAATGAAATTTTAGGAAAATACATCTGTTCTTTTGCTTCTCTTTACTTTTACTTGAACAGTTTCTTTTCTCTCACTTTTCACCTATGGAGCTCTCCTTCCTATTTAAAGTTTCACTCTCAGCTACAATATTCAAGATTTAAAACACAACGCCAGTCGCAATCCTTTGTCTCTTTGAATCCTTTCATTGACCTTCCCCCTCATTTATATTTTCTCATACTCTTTCACTTCCAGCAACCCCCCTTGTGTCTTAGGGGTATTACAGCTATAATATCCAAGAATTTAAATGTAAAGTCATTAGTCATCTCCTATTTCACTAACTTACACCTCTCTCTCATGCTTTTTTCCTTGCCCACACCTTTCTCATCAGTATTCTCTTACTTCTCTACTCTGTTCCTGACACCCACTGCAACCTCTCAATCCTTCTCATAACATTGCTCCTATGTAACCCCCTGCACAACAGTTAGCTGTAAAATGCCTTTCTGGGGCAACACGATTTTATATATATATATATATATATATATATATACATTCTTATATATATTTTTTTATATATATAAAATACATATATATATATATATACATTTTTAAACTTACAACTTTTTAGTAGTTTTCCTATATATATATATATATATATATATATATAGGAAAACTACTAAAAAGAAAACTGCAAATGTTTACTTAATAGATTTTAGTTCCACATACTCACGCAGAAAGAAAGAAAAACACTGGATTTTAAAATTAAATACATACAGGCTAGGGTTAAATAGGGACTTAGGTGTTTTTAATCTTTATAAATATTTCAATAGTTAAACATTTTTTAGATACACTTAAAAAAATTTCTTTAAAACAATATTTGTAGGTATTGTTAAGGATGGGTTTACGTTTACAAATATTAAAAAAATCTGTCGCTTTCTGCGTCACGTGATGCAAACAATCTCTCTCGAATGAACGCTCATCACGTAAACGTTTCTAATTTAAATTTTAAAATCATTTGTTTCTGATGAAAGGCCGATGACGGTCTGAAATATCATATATAATAATAGAAATAATAAATACTGTCAAAAAAATACATTTTTAAACTTATAACTTTTTAGTAGTTTTTCCTATACATATTAAGACAGTATAAGTGGATCATCACTATATATACATATATATATATATATATATGGAAGATCAGCCGGTTATGCTACCCTGGTTTCAAACCTTTTTGATTTTGTCAGGACGATTTGTTTTGACTGATGGATTAACGATTAACGCTCTTATAAGTTTATAACCTGAAGTTCAAAGTAAGGAAGTGGTTTGTCATTGGGAATCCTTTCATCCAGGTTTGTACGAGCCTAAAATATATTTTCTGTCTCCATCCAGACATTATTTCGGACCATTCATTTAATAGCTTCTTTCATTCTGGAAATGATGCTACAGCTAACTTTCTTTTTTGCATAATCTGCACATACACCATCACTGTAGGGTTTGGTTATTTTTTACATTTTCCACGTTATGTTGGGGTTTCCGCTATCTTTTCTTTTAATTTCTATACTTGGGATTTTTTAAAAATGTTTTTCTGATTTTAATGTTGATTTTGATTATTCAATCGTGTTTTAAAACTGCCTTCAGTGCATCATAAGTTCATTTTATCTTTTAATTCTGCTCTGTAAATGACCCGGTAAATTTTGTTTTTACATCCCGAAAGCTTTTCTCCCTTCAAATTTTTCAGTGCAAATATATATGCTAAACTCCAATCAAGAAGTAGATATTTTAGAAAACTACCTTTTTTGATGTTAACGACCAGAAAAAAATCGAACTTCTTCTCGCTCTTTTTGTCATCAACAACTATCTCATTCAGAAGATATTCGCTGCGGAATCACTTTAGGCGCAGGAAGCATATGTCGGACGTTTGCCAAGGCTTTTTGTTGGAAACAAAGTAAAGAGTACTGGCTTATTATGTGATGTGATTCAATGTGGCAGCGAATGGGGGACAATCTCATCAAAGACGAAAAAAAACACTTGAAGCAGCCGACATATGTATCTCCCTCTCCCCTGTATCTCCCTATCCCCTGTATCTCCCTATCCCCTGTATCTCCCTATCCCCTGTAGCTCTTAACAACATTTACATCTCCCAAACCCTTCTCAAGCCTATCAAGTATGTCATGCGTTCTCTTCCTCTTGTCTCTATTTCCCTCTATCTCTCCTGTGAGTATCAGATTCTCCAAGTCCCCCTTCCTCATTACATGTCCCAGAAATTTTAGCTGTCTTTTCATCAGGACGATTAACAAAAGTCATATTATTTTGAATTTTACATAGAGGTAAAACTTGACCAAATTCGTGAGGTCAATAAATTTTTTAATAATTACGTGATTTCTCATGAGCGACAGGCAGTAACAAAAATCCACCTAAAATCACTTTAATCCCTGAAGCCATCATAATCTTTATTTCTCCGTGATTTGATATCAAATTCTAATTTTCATTATCTCATGACACAACATACCTTCAATATCTCATGTTGGCAAAACCCCGTCTCATTTCTCGAAGGATTTGTCGAACATTTGCCAACCTTCTTCTCTTCAATCGGTTGCATTGCCAGGAAGATTGACGCTTGCAAGAAATGAATATTGTCATATTCCCAGGTGCATACAGTTAAATTATCCCATAGCCTCGAAAAATGTGGCTATCATGTTGGATCTTTCACGGTATTTTTTAGGGTAATGGACCGACTTATCGGCGCATTCCTTCTGTCTGAGTTATGCACGAAAGGTTTCACTAAGTTACGGCCGACCAAATATTAGGCAGCAATCGCTAATCAATTATACATTTTTGACAAACCAGCCTACATATGCACATACACAATGGGCCAACTGACGGTGCCCACCTCCTCGCTGAACAATATAAAAACCTTTTCTTGCTATCAATATTAAACAGCCATCATTGGCTAATTATGCCTATTTGACGGACCTTTTACACACACAGACACACATAGACACACATACACATACACACACAAACACACACATATATATATGTATATATAGCGAGAGATGGATAAATTGCCGCTATTTTATCGTTTTAATTTTAAATAGAGAAATCATATGGTATAATCCTTCATTTGATCAATTATTATTAAACTGGGACATAGATTTCTTATATTAATTAATAAACATTTTCCTAAAAATAATGTTTTAAGCAAAATTTTCCATTGGAACACTCTAAGATTTAGTTATAGTTGCACTAATCATTTAGAAAAAATAATTAAATTACATAAGAATAAAAATATTGAAATTGTCTAAAATTGCTAATAGTAATTATACTACTCATCGTTATTTGCCCCATAGTAAAACTTATGTAATTCTAGAAATCCCGACCAGTGACCTTTATCTAACTAGTGTTTAACTTAATCCCATGTCTATATATGCTCTATATCATCAGTAGAAAATCCAACGATAGTAAAGTTTATATATATTCTTTTTAATCATATCACCCCGAGCAAGGCGGTAACGCCACTGAAGCGCAGGGGGCTACGTAGGAATGAAAAGATTGGAAAAGAGAAAGCCGGAGACCACATCCTAAACAAGGAACAAGGGATGAGCCTCTTCACCTGTTCAATAGACGTGGGTGGAGTGTGAACCAGGCAATAGTTTAGTCTATCTACTCCAATTGAAAAAAAAAAGGCAAGAGTGAAAAGATTGGAAAAGAGAAAGCCGGAAACCACATCCTAAACAAGGAACAAGGGATGAGCCTCTTCACCTGTTCAATAGACGTGGGTGGAGTGTAAACCGAGCGATAGTTTAGTCTATCTACTCCAATTGAAAAAAAAAAAAGAAAAGAGTGAAAAGATTGGAAAAGAGAAAGCCGGAAACCACATCCTAAACAAGGAACAAGTGATGAGCATCTTCACCTGTTCAATAGACGTGGGTGGAGTGTGAACAGGGCGATAGTTTAGTCTATGTACTTCAATTGAGAAAAAAAAGAAAAGAGTGAAAAGATTGGAAAAGAGAAAGCCGAGTAATACAATGAACATTTAAAAAAAACGTCTTTACCATCATCTCTCACCTTTTACCAATAAGGATAAATGAATTATGACCGCACTTTCTAAATATTTTTAGTAGTTAAATGAGAGAATAAAAGACCTAAAGTTAAATAGAAAATTCTCAAACAAGTTAGAATTTCTAGATCGTTGAACAAAACATTTTTTCTGGCTGCAGAGAAAATGGATATTATAATTGAATATAAAAATTATATTTGTTATATTTATTTCGTTATTATTATCATTATTATTATTATTGTTATTATTATTATTGTTATTATTTTTATTTTGTTAATTGTTACATTTATTATGTTGCTATTATTTTATTATTATTTTTAATTTTATTATTTTTACTATTTTGTTATATATTTTATATTTATTATTATTATTTTTTTTTTTTTAAATCGCATCACCCCGAGCAAGGCGGTAACGCCACTGATGTGCAGGGGGCTACGTAATTGTAAAAAGATTGGAAAAGAGAAAGCCGGAAACCAGATCCTAAACAGGGAACAAGGGATGAGCCTCTTAATCTGTTCAATAGACGTGGGTGTAGTGTGAACCGGGCGATAGATAGTTATAATAGGTTTTTATTTATTTTATATTTATTTTACTATATTTATTTCTATTATTTTAATTTAATTTATTTTATTTTAATTCTTATTTTAAATTTAATTCTAATTTATTTTATTTATCATTCCGATTAAGTCTAATGAATATCTTCGTGCTATGTTTTTTTAAATATCCTTCATTTTACGTTTTATGAATAATTTTGCTGCTTGTGTCTGTGATTTCATTATTTTTTTAAGTTAAAAGGTTTAAATTGAAATATTGTAACCGATATAAATATCTGTCTTCAATTCACTTTTGGCCAACATTCAAAATTTCTCTCTCTAAGCCGTTTCCATTGGTGTTTCTCTCTCTACATTTTCTCACTTATTTTCATCTTCACATTATATTTTCTCTGTATATTCCCTTTTCCTGTTTCTTTCCCTCTTGTTTTCTCCTCTTATTTTCTGTCTTTTCTACCTACTTTCTTTCCTTTTTTAAATATCTTTTTACCTCGGACGAAAAAAGAAACTTTTCAAAATAAAGGGAAGAGTTGCTCCTAAAATAATTTTTTTAATAAAACGTTTATTAACATAGTTTTTAACTACCTGATAAGACATTGTTCTTTCAATGTCGAAACAAAATGTACAGTTTTGTAGTCGTTTTTCCATGTTCTAACGTAACAATTTTATATATACTAGCAGTATAGCCCGGAGTTGCTCGGGTGTAATGAAAGCTTTAAAACTAATCCATGGTCCTGGAGCTCAGACTCTTTGGACGTTGGCACGAAACACTAAAAAGCAATATTTGTTTCCAGTTAAAGCGAAACCGTAGACTGAAAGAAAAATAAATGGATGTAAGTCAAATTTTGATTTCCTGGTGTCGATATCAAATAAGTATTTTTCGTCGTAAACTGAATTTTAAAGGTTAAATTAGTCCTCTGAATAAATGGTATCATGGCTGAGACTAAGAACTACAATTATACCTACTTAAAGACAAACCCGTAGCAAAAAGTAAAATAAACGTCCTGAAAAAAATACAGACATACAGGCAGATAAATAGACACACACACAAACATCTTGCCTTATATATATATATATATATATATATATATATATATATATATATATATTATCGATTTTCTGCACTCTTGTAAGAACTGCAACCTTGAAACTTCTGAATATCGTTTCTTATATCTTTGTCTATGAGTGTATTAAATTTGATTAAAATCAGACCACTCCTTCTATAACCCAATTTTTTCGATTATTGATTTTCGATATTTACTGGGGGTACTTCGACACAAAACCTAGCTAAGAACACTCGCATACGCTTATAGTAGAACTGTGTAAATTTTCAAGAAAATCGGTTCAGCCGTTTCGGATTCCATAAGTAACGGACAAACACACACATACGCACACACAGAGACAAAGTTCTATTTATAAATAAGTTTATATATATATATATATATATATATATATATATATATATATATATATAATTTCGATAATTAAATCCGTTGGATTGCCATTTCTACTAAGAAATCCTCGCTTCTTCAGCAACAGCGAAACCAAAATTTTATTTACTCAAACTCAAATGTGTTACAAGATTTTATACCGGCAGAAGTCCCAAAAAATCCTCCATACACAGGAAAATAAAATGGGGTGGGATTAACAATTTTTGAATGTAAGGAAGTAAGAAGGGGAAAGCAGACAGATTCCTATACCGAGAGCCCGTAGTTCAGAGGTAGAATCGCCGACTGACACAAATTCGTTCGGCTTTCAATCCTGGGTAAACAAAACAATCGGTTGTCTAATCATATTGATGAGCTTTGATGCAGCGAAACAGATCTGTCTGCGGATGACTATATATATAACCCAGGATTGAAACCCGACCGAAGTGCCATCAGTCAGCGATTCTACCTCTGAGCTATGGGCACTCGGTAGAAGGAGGTAGACTTTTTAGCGTGTATATTCTCATTATACACGTCCAATAGCCAGAGTGCTCTAATTCATTAGTGAATGAGCGATGCTGACATGCCAGGATATGCTAAAGAAAAAAACAACTATGTTAATGTGACCAAGATGCAAGAATACGTAAGATTTAAAAAAAATATTTCGAACAAGAAAAGAAAAATAAGGGTCAAAAGATTAACACCAACTTACTTAATACAGTAAAGCAGTCGACTCTCAGGTTATCTAAACAAAAAGCTCTAAGTCGACCTTAACAAAGAACTGTTTATTCGAGTTTCATCCTCACGGGATCTTCAGACAAGAAGAGAATATATATATATATATATATATATATATATATATATAAATAATTTTTTTTTTTAAATAATCTCTTTCCAGAAATTCTAAAAATAACCAAGCGAGAACGCCGCTGAGAGGCGATCCCATTGGTAAACCAAATTTTTGTCTATAGAAGTGGTCCGTCTATATATCTAAAGTAGGAGGAATTTGGTGGTAAAATGCTTTTGAAATAATCTCTTTCCTGAAATTCTAAAAATAAACAAGCGAGAACGTTATATATATATATATATATATATATATATATATATATATATATATTTAATCATTTCACCCCGAGCAAGGCAGAAACGCCACTGATGTGCAGGGGGTTACATAAATGTAAAAAGATTAATTAGAAAAGAGTGAGGAGTACAAGCTAGTTAGAAAGGAACAATAGAAAGCTGAGAAAGCAGGTGCAATGACAGATACATGGGCGGAGAGAAAGGGAAGGTTATACAGGGGAGGGGAGAGAGCTAGAGGCCAGTGGTTAGTAGGTGAGTATTAACTTTGCTTTTAAATTTCTGGAGGTCGTAGCCGTCAGGAAAGCAAGAATACGGGAGTGAGTTCCACAGGCGGGAAGTGCGAGAGAGGAAGCTGCAGGAGTAGAATTGTCGTCTGCGTTTGGCTAACCTGACTGTGAATGGGTGGGACCCAGTTGCCAGTCTGGTTGCACAGGTAAACACCTGTTGAGGAGGCATCAGTGACTTAAGCTCATCCGAGCAGAAGCCATGAAAGTATTTATAGAAGAGACAGAGGGAGGCCACATTTCGACGATGGGAAAGTGGCTGCAGACGAGTCGCCAGATCAGTACCTATCACATTACAGACTCTCCTTTGGAGCTTGTCAAGAACACTGAGGAGAACGGCAGGGGCACCTGACCATAATTCGCAGACAGATCGGTTTCGCTCTATTACAGCTCATCAGTACGGTTATATAACCAGTGTAATTCGTAAAGATAACTTTTCAGGTCTTTACATCAGTTGGAACTGTTTTTTACCCCGTACCAGAAAAATAAATGTGATCAAAACTTTAGTTCATCTGGCCTTATTAATTTGTTCCTCCTACACACTCCAACAGGAGTTAAACATGATTCGTTTTATTCTTGTTAATAATGATTTTCTGACTAATATTGTTGAGCACACAATAGAGCGGAGGTTTGATAGCTTGAAGATTAAGGGCCTGGTTAATGTTTCTTTGATTCGGCCTTGTGTCATACTTAACCGAAATCCCCACAGCTTAAAGGATTCATGCAGAATTATCATCAGAAGGTTTTCATCAGAAGGTTGTTTGTAGGCAGGTTGGAATATATGGATTTGTGTGGAACAGTGTAGAATAGAGTAAGAATTAAATAGACATTTTTCATTTTAAAATAACAATTTATTAAAGGAGGAATAACATGAATTCGTAGAAATTAATGGTCAATGAGAATAATAAGAATATCAAGAATTCGTACAAAATGTTCGTAGTAGTAATTGTTAAAAGAGATTAGGAGAAAAAGAAAGAGCACAATGTCCGGGTCTCTTGAAGTTTGAAGTTACATTTTAGATGTGTATTTCTCTTTCACTGTTCTCATCTCTCAGTCTCTGACGCTGCGAAGTCATTTATATGTCCTTTTGAATTTCGCAATGGATCGCCAATTCCTTCCAAGTCTTACAAGTCGCCCCCATTGGTCAAAAATCATTTTAACACCTACTTTCGAAATCTGGTTTCAACTTTTTCCTTAAGCAGATGGTCAGTCCTTTTTCTATTTGAGAAAACCAGGATTTCACACATCGCTGTGAATTTTAGTAAAATTGAAAAACAGAGTTGATTTTAATTAATTTCTTATCCGCTACAAACTTTAACATGCCCCCCACCCCAAATTTGGCCGTATTCTGTGTCTCATTTATTTGAATTTACCTTAGCTTGGCAGAAAATGTAAACTTTTAAGTGATAGAGTTTCCTCTATTTTCTCTGCTACATTCTTTTCAGACAAATTACGTGTTGTTTTTGGCACTCGTTCGATTTTTCCATAATTTCAGAAGAACTGTCTGCCCTGTCATAAAAGTTTACTCATCTATGTTTAGATATCAGTGCGAAGCTGAGTATATAGGGCGGATGAGTCTTAGATTGGGATGGAGAATAAGCCAACGCTTTCCCAAATATGATAGATTACATTTACGTAATCATACTCGCGTGTCACAATCAGCACAAGAGTCAGCGATTGGAAAATACATATTGGAAAATGAGTCATGCTTGTCACGTTTTAAGATTGACTCATTTTTTATTTTGCACGCCAGCAGGATAAAATATCATATATTAATTTCGGAAGCTTTATGCCTTAAATCTTGGCAAGAATCACTTTGCAAACAAAACGACAACTTTTTGCGATCTCTACATTTATTTGGAGATATGTAAGCGATCATGCTTCTCTTTTATGCTCCCTTGGTTCATTTATCCATTTTCTTTATTTACGCATTTATTTTAATTTTAAGTTTATTTATTTTCTTAATTTTACGTATCCATATCAATCGTAATTTTAAAGGTGTTCCAGCCTTATCTCTATGAATTCTTTTCCATCTAGTCTAATGCAATTACAATTGTGTCAACGATTGGTCTCTAAGGAAACATTGGCTGAAAGGCAACCTAGGTTATAAGATTTAAGAAAAATGAGCATAAAATTGGTCTTAATCAGATCTGTATTTTTGTTCTGTGGTATCAAGGCAATATATATATATATATATATATATATATATATATATATTTGTGTGTGTGTGTGTGTGTGTTTAGGCGGCAATGTCTCTTTTATGTAAATTTTGTTAAAAATGACAGAAAAGGTGCAAAATTATAGTCGAAAGCGCTTGGGTAAGTAAAATCTTTTATATATTTTATCTACTGAAGAAAATAATTACGATCACATGAAAAATTACATAAAAGATTATTTGCAGTGACGTGTCTGTCATTTTTAACGATATATATATATATATATATATGGCTTTACAAAGAACAGGCGCCATATTATTTAAACCCGAGGAACCTTTCGGCCAACTCTTATCAAGCGTTCACGTTGGCTTTAATTTTAAGGGAATTAAGGAAAAGGACAATGCAATATAAATTAAATTACTTACAATGCTGGGAGATGATTGAACTCATATATATATATATATATATATATATATATATATATATATAACTGCGGTATCGTGAAATCATAAAACGCGATATGAAAGTTATGAGCATCAACACGGAGTCATGGGAGAACGTAGCAATCAACAGGATCAAATGGAGAGAAACCCTAACCCAACATCTCAAATCAATGGAGGAGCAACTAAGACAAGTCACAATGGAGAAGCGGGTTCGCAGAAACCAAAGTGACAGCCCCGACAAATCCAGAAACAAAGCATAAATGCAGCCTCTGCATGAAAGACTGTCACTCCCGCATGGGTTTCTACAGTCACAGACACCGATGCTCCAGCCAAGCAGACAACTAGGATGCTACCCATGGTCAACCCTGACCGACGGTGGCCTACTATATATATGAGTTGAATATGTGGATCGGAATCCGATATATTGTTAAAATGAAGAAAAAAGAACAAATAGGAAACGTTTCTTTATTTAATATGTTTTACTTTAATTTTTTTAATCATTTTATCCCAAACAAGGCATTCCACTGCCACTACTGTGCAAGGGGTTACATACGGGAAGGTAAAGAGAAAGAATGGTTAGATATAGGAAATGTTAGAATGAGGGTGATAGACGGTTAGGATACCGAGGATGAGGGTTGGGTAGATTGGAAGAGCGTTTGAGAGAATGGATGAGAGTTAGTGTGTTAGGAGGTGTCTATTGACCTTACATTTAAATTCCTGGAGATTGTAACCGTCGGGGAAGCAATCATGTGGAAGGGAATTCCACAGGTGGGAAGTGCGAGAAAACAAGCTGTTGGAGTAGAAATGGCGGTTACATTTTATCGGTTTCACTGTAAAAAGGTGGGACCTAGTTGCTAATCTAGTATCTCGTGCAAATTCGTACATAGGGCGTACCAGTGATCTAAGTTCATTGGAGCAGAAGCAGTGAAAGTTTTTATAGAAGAGGCACAGGGTAGAAAGATTCTTCAGAGACCGGGAGAAAAATGAAAATAAATATAAAATAAAACAAATAGGCAATATACTGATATATTTTGAGTTGGAGTTAGTTTTTATTTGTCACGTGTATTAAAGTAATAGATAATTTGACACGTATGTGCGTGAAATATATTGGACGGTAAAGTGTATGTTTATGGTTGTGTATATCGCTTGTCTGCTTAGGTGTATATTGGGTGGTAATTACAGTTACTATATGAGTGCCTGAGTTTTAATACACGTGGCATGTTTTGTTTATTAAAGCAATGGTTTATTTTAAATAGATTTATAAAGAATATTTTGAACGACAAAGTGTGTAATAGTTTATGCGTGTGTTCATGTAGAACGTTTGTCTGTCGAGGTGTGTGGTGGTCGTTAACACTTGTTAATATAAAGATAATTGTGTAAGAAAAAGTTTTGTAGATGTTGAAATGTACCGCGTTGTTGCAATGATTTTGTATTTGATCGGAAAATTCATACTTACGTATGCTTGTGTGTGCATATGAAAATGCTGTTGTCACTTCTGTGTAGGTCAATGAAACATTTATAGATGTGATAAATTTGTTTTGGCTAGAATTTTTCATCTAAGATGGAATTAGTATTATTTTATTTATTTTTATGGATAGATTCATGATAAATGAATCTGTAGAAAAGCGGTGATGTAATTCTTTAAACGAGAGATTATAGTCGGTAGTAATGTAACACGTTCAGTCCGCCTGGGTGTGGCTGACCCAGTCAAGGAAACCAATTATGATGAGGTCCGGAACCTGAGTCAGGGTTTATGCTGTCGATACGGCACCAATTATGACAACGCTCTCGGGTCGCTAGTCGTGATGGCCTCGTCACAGTAGCTGGTCTTCGAGGCGTCTCTTACATCGGTGTTCCTTCCTGCCCACACTGTGAATTTTGATCTCAAGAAAGAGAGGTTGAAAACCCGGTAGCCGTTTCTCTACCATTTCAAACCAGACCGGACACACATGAAAACTTATGTTGATAAAAAAAGAACGGCACCCAAATAAAATAAAAATAAAAATAAAAATAAAAATAAAAAACTTCGATGACGCCTGGATAAATTGCGGAAAATACTTTATGTACAAAAAAAAAGAAAAAAAAAGAAAAAAAAACAGAAATATACTGTCGTCAAATTCCTATTCTTACAACGGAGCGAAAGTTTTAATCTGAGATTAATGGTTATTCACTTCATTCGGAGATTTTTAGGTTATTCTTCAAGTTCTGATGGTTTCAAAACTAAGTCGTATCCGGGCTTTTCACCGAAGCTTTACGGAAACAGCCGATGCTGGGTCTTTGTGTGTGGGGACGACGACGGCGGTAATTCTTTAGCTCGGCGCGGCAAATCTCTCTGCTAGTTTAACTCTTTCTCGGTTCTTTCTGTTTCCATACATCTTCAGTCTGGAGCTCTCAGAGGCAATCGTCGCTGTCTCTACGGTTGGCTCCCTCCGTTCAGCAACCGTCATTGTCTCTAAGGCTGGCACCCAAATGGCATGGCTCCCGATTGGTAACACTTTTCCCTCAGCCGTTACATCTAGACTGGTCCAATGTCCAACTCCAACTGCAACTCCAACTCCAACTGCGCTTGTCTCATTGTACATCTTTTAGTCAGGAGCTTTATGGGAAGCGACCACTCTTTTTGGTCTTGGCTCCCAGTTGGGAACTTCATCCCTCAGTCATTACATCTCTGGGCCGAGAACCGATTGGGCTCCAACTGATTTTGGCCTTCTCGGCTCTGGTATTTATCCGTGTCCCAGATTCTCTTAGGAGGTGCGTAATGGACACGGGGTGTAAATCAAATCTTTAGCCAATGAGATTACTCCCAGCTCGCATCATGAGGCGGAGTGATTTTCTTCCCTTGGTTTAACCAATGTATAGCAATATTTCTATTGACGTAATTTCTTTTCTTCTTTCCGATTACATCATTTTTTTAGGTTTTCAAATTATCTAATTTTTTCTCAGCAAATTGGGGAATTAAGGATTTAATCCTACCCTAACCCCATCGAAAGTTTCGAGAGACGTGTTTTGACTATCTATATTTTTCACTTTCACCGGCCACAAAGGCCCGAAGGTCCCAGCTGCAAAAATATTTTTTCCTTTTTATTCTGTTCAATTTTCAGCTAGATTTTTTTTTTCAGATTTTACAAAATTTGTAAAAAGATATCTGTTTTTTACTCAACTCATATTTCGACTGACAATAAACTACAGAACCAATAATACTACTAGTAATAATTTCCTTTGCTTCGTGTACTAAACTTAGGATTACATTTTTTTTACATGCAATATTATAGTATAATATATTTTTTACAAGCAAGGTAATTACGTGTTATAGTAATACTATTATGTTTTCAAAATACTTTTTCCTGAAAGAGTTATTTTACTTTTTTTATTAAACTGACATTCTTCTTATTCTATGTGCCCTGTTCCTTCAGGACGTAGGCGATCATGGTTCTCCACGTCTCCCTATCCCTGGCTCTTAGTATGTTTTCTCCTGTTACACTTCGCAACCCCACTTTCGTCATCCACCTGATCAGGCCCTGCAAATATGTTATTCACTGCTTTCCTTTGTCTCTTTTTCCCTCTATCTGGCCTGTTAGTATCAGGTTCTCCAAGCTCTCGTTCCTTATTGCATGTCCCAGGAACTTCAGTTGTCTCTTCCTGATGGTCAGTATCAATTTCCTTTTTGTTGCCATTCTTTCCAAAACCTCATCGTTGCTCGCATGCTCAGTCCACGATATCCGCAGCATTCTTCTGTAGAACCACATTTCCGCTGCTTCCAGTTTTGTCCTCATTTTCGATGATATTGTCCAGCATTCACTGCCGTATTGAAGAACTGATATCACATAGTAATCCAGCACTCTTTTCTTTGTTTCAATTGAAATTTTCCTGTGTTAGTACTTTACTCAGCTTCTGGAACGCGTCCTTTGCCATGCCAATTCGCCTTCGTATCTCTGTGTCGCATTTTCCATCTCCTGTTAGAACACTTCCTAGGTATTTAAATCCTTGTACTTGCTTGATTCTAGTATCCCCCACCTGTATTTGGCATTTTTTTAGTTGTCCTTTTTGTCAGTGTCTGTGACTAGTAAAGTGTCATCAGCGTGTTTTCAATTGTTAAAATTGCGTCCATGAAGAAGAAAATCTGATAGACAGAGCCAACTGTAATTCTGACGGGAAATATTGATCAAAACGTGCTTCTTCTTCTATATGCCTTGTTCCTTCAGGACGTAGGCGATCATGGCCTTCCACTTTTCCCTATCCCTGGTGGCTCTGAGCACGCCTTCTCATGTTACACCATGCACTACTCGTTCCGTCATCCACCTGATCAGGTCTTTCAAATATGTCATCTGTTGCTTTCCCTTGTCTCTCGTTCCCTCTATCTGGCCTTTTAGTATCAGGTTCTCCAAGCCCTCCTTTCTCATTGCGTGTCCCAGGAACTTCAGCTATCTCTTCCTGATGCTCAGTATTAATTTACTTTTTGTTTCCCTCATTTCCAAGACCTCATCATTGCTCACATGCTCGATCCATGATATTCGCAGCATCCTTCTGTAAAACCACATTTCAGCTGCTTCAAGTTTTTCCTTCATCTTTGATGATATTGTCCAGCATTCACTGCCATATTGAAGGACGGACAGCACGTAGCAATCCAGTACTCTCTTCTTTGTTTCTAGCTAAATTGTCCTGTTTCTTAATACCTTACTCAACTTCTGGAATGCTTCCTTCGCCATGCCAATTCGCCTTCGGATCTCTGTGTCGCACTTTCCGTCTTCTGTTATAACGCTTCCCAGGCATTTAAATTTTTGTACCTGCTTGATTCTGGTATCCCCGACCTGTATTTGGCATTTTGGGCTGCCCTTTTTATTGATGACCATGCATTCTGTTTTTGTGCAGTTTATTTATAGTTCTTTCTTGTTACTTTTTTCTGCTACCTTCTGTAGGAGGTCTTGTAGTTTCCTTTCTGTGTTTGCTATCAGCACTGTATCATCTGCGTACCTTAGGGTGTTTAAATTGTGGCTTCCGATTACGAATCCAGGCATAACTTCTAAGGTCCTCGAAATATTCTCGCTGTACAAGTTGAACAGATCCGGTGAAAAGACACATCCTTGTCTTACGCCCCTTTCTATCTTTGTATATCTACTCAATTCATTACCTGTCCGTAAGCAAGCGGTTTACTGCCAGTAAAGATTCTTGATTACGCTCAAGTATTTCCCAACTATGTCCAAATATGCTGCTGAGCATCTCCATCAGTTCTTTGTGGCATATTTTGTCAAACGCCTTCGCATAATCAATAAAGTACAGGTATAAGTCCTTCTTCATTTGTATTGCCCTTTCGGAGAGCATCCTAATCATAAATATGGCATTCCTTGTTCCCCTGGCTTTAACGAAACTACACTGTTCTTGTCTTATATCTGGCCTGATTCTGCTTCTCGCTCTCTTCATCAGGATTTGGACGCTCAGTTTTGTTATTTGGCTCATTAAACTGATGGTTCTGTGTAGTTCGCACTCGTTTGCTTCTGGCTTCTTAGGTAGTACTATGAAGATAGACTTGCTGAGATCATCTGGTATAACCCCACTATTATAAATTTCATTTGTTATTTCAGCAATGTTTTCTATACCAAATTCTTCCAGGGCTATCAGCAGCTCTATGACTATCCCGTCTGGTCTCGTTGTTTTGTTTCTATTCAGTTTGGCTACTGCAGATTCCACTTCAGACTTTAATATTTCCGGTCGGTCCTCATCTTTGCGTATTATTGGTTGTTCTCTCTTGTCGTAGAAAAGATCTTTTATATATTCTTGCCGTCGTTGGAGTATTTCCGTTTTCTCCAAAACGATTGTTCCATCCTTAGATTTTAGACATTCTGTCTACTTTATTATTCCTGCTCAATCTCTCTACTTCTGCACGTTTCTCATTTAGCCATTTCTCTTGAGCCTGTCTACATTTTCTTCTTATTTCCTTGTATAGTTCCCTGTACTCCATTCCATGTCTTGTTATAATTTTCTGCCTCCTTTGCATCATTTCCAGAATCTCTTCTGTCATCCACTCGTTTTTCTTTCTGCGCCTAATTTCCTTTGGGGCAATCTTGTTTGCTGATGTCAGTATTGCTTCCTTTAGCGAGTCCCAGTTTGAGTGTCCTTTCCTAGTTTGTTCTTCGTATTTGGTTTTCACGCTGTTTGTGTATTATTTCTGTAGTTTGAGGTCATCCACAAGTGCGTTGTATATCAGTTTTGGTGCTGCAGTAGACTTCTTTAATCTCCGGAGTTTCACTTTTAATTTGCAGATGACTGGGACGTGGTCGCTTTCAGTCAGCACCTGGATAGTGAAAAGCTGTCATTAGTGAGACCAAAATACATTCCACATGCGTTTGAACGTCTTTCTAAACTCAAATCTCTCGTGTTCGTAAATGCGTATAAATTCGTGTTTTCTTCATGTAGGCGATTTTTAATTGTTGAGATTTATTTTATAAATTCCGGCAGTTAAGTGTTATTTAGAAATATTTTTCTTCCTGATTATATCACCAATAGACTTGGAGGTAGCGGTAACGATCCTGGTGTTTGGAATGGCTAGCTTTTTTTCCAGTTTAGATAAAAGGAGAGATTTATTATGAAATTTGTGCAATTTTTGTTGGAAGTATCCTTTATTTGTTTGTTTGTTTATTTGCTTTTTTTTTTTTTGGCTTTGTGAAAATTGTTAGGTCGTTTTTAGCACTTGATCTATTGTGACAAACCTAAAGATATGTTATGGTGAAAGTGCAGATATCCTTGTATATATATATATATATATATATATATATATATATATATATTATAGTTTAGAATATGTACAAATTAGTGTATATTTTGTTTCGACATTGAAAGGGCAATGTCTCATCAGGTAGTAAACGCTATTTTATTGTCCTTTCAATATCGAAACAAAATGTACACTTTGTATCAGATTATAATTTGTATGTTCTAAAATATAATATATAAAAAATAATAATACCTCTACTTTTATATTGAGCACTGTTTTAAATTAATGTTTTGAACGTTGTTAATATTTTCTTCGTTCCTTATTCACTTGGATATATATATATATATATATATATATATATATATATATATATATATATATGCATTTAAGGATATTCTTATACGTACAAAATTTAATTATCAAAATAAAAGTGTGCAGCTTAGTATTACTAAATATTCTAAAAACGAAACAACAGGTTTCGCTCCTGCTCTTCAGGCCTCGTCGGGAATTTGAAACTTAGAACAAAATAAACCATGAAATTGGTGATGAAAAAACACACACACACAAATGTAGGAAAAACACTATGAATTTAAACCTTTAAGATTTATTAAACATTCACACTGTTTAAACAGAGAAGGTTTGCGGGATCCGATATAAAGAGTCTCCAGCATGACCAGGACACAACCGTGAACCATTAGACACTGAAATCTTAACTTTCTGTTATTTTACAGATGTTCACATATGGTGGAAACATAGGTATTTGAGACCAGTTCATTCAAAGCCAATGTGTGATTTCTGATCTTAGTAAGAACGTGTTGTTTAATTCTCATATCTAGGCGCTGAGTAGTTCTACCTATGTAGTTGGCATCGCAACCACAATTATATGTATAAATAACTTGGTAGTGCTTACTGCTGAGGGGGGAGAACATTCTTGCGCCCATTACAGAAAAAAGGGCCGAGTTTGAAAGAATACACGAACATCAGTTGAGAAAAAAACTCACGAACACTCGATGAAATCTATCTAGCTCCATTCCAGGGAATTCTAAGATAAACAAGGCGTTTAAACTGTACAAGGTTTGACCCTTCTGAACTCCACAATCTTATCACGGATAACAGAATGAACAGTACCAGCGGCATACCCTAAACCACATAAGGTCTCCGTCACAAAATTGATTTCATCATCCATAAATGACTCCGAACATATCATTAATGCCCTATGAATTAGGATTTTAATAATTCTTATCTTATGCTTCCTCAGATAAAAGGAATCCCAACGCGTATATAAGCCCGCAAATGTCGGTTTCCTATATACTGTGGTGAGAAAGATATTTGGTATCCGATGTGACAAGACATCCAAAAAAAGCCAGTTAAGAATCAGATTCCTTCTCAATCGTAAACCTTAGGGCTGGATGAATACCATTAAGGAAAGGGAGAAACCGATTAGCCTCAACATCATTATTAAATAAACATAAAGTATCGTCAATATATCGACTATAGAGTTGCGAACGAAGTACACTACCGCGTAATCTCTCCTCGTGAAAGCCCAGAAAAATATTGGCACGTGCCAGACAGAAAAGAGAGCCCATAGCAACTCCGTCAATCTGTCGGTACATAATATTGTGTGTGTGTGTGTGTGTGTGTGTGTGTATGTGTGTGTGTGTTTTTCATCACGCATTTCATGGTTCATATTTATTCTAAGTTTGTAGCTCCGGATGAGGCCTGAAGAACGGGGGCGAAATCGGTTGCTTCGCTTTTACAATGTTTAGTAATATTAAGCTACATTCTTTTAAATTAAGATACAGCCTTAATTTAAGAAGTAAATTAAATAAGATATTTAATTTACACATGAAATAAATCAATATCTGCTCAGCAGATTAAACTTACATCAAACTCTCTGTTGAATCAATTTTACAATTTGACCTAATATTACTTGGATCCATTGGTATTATTTACGGATTTTTTCTGGATGGATTTTATATATATATATATATATATATATATATATATATATAAATCCAGGCAAAGAGGACCCACCGTTTTTAAGATTTTGAGTTCCTTGGCATTTACTTTTTTATAAAAAGTGTTCAATACAATAAATATTGTAGAGTATATAATTATGACACAGGAAATGAATGAATATCTGCTCTGTAAATTAAATTTACATCCAGCTCTTTGTTGAATCAATTTTACTATTTGACGTAACATTACTAGGATCCATTGGTATTATTTACCGATTTTTTCTGGATGGATTATATATATATATATATATATATATATATAAACTTATTTATAAATGGAAATTTGTCTGTGTGTGTGTCTGTGTGTGTGTGTCCGTTACCTATAGACTCCGAAACGGCTGAACCGATTTTCTTGAAAATTTACACAATGTTGTACTATAAGCGTCTGCGAGTGTTCTTAGCTAGGTTTTGTGTCGAGGTACCCCCGATAAATATCGAAAATCGATAATCGAAAGAATCGGGTTATAGAAGAAGTGGTTCTATTTTAATCAAATTTGATACTCATAGACAAAGACACGAGAAACGATATTCAGATGTTTCAAGGTTGCAGTTTTATCCTTGGATGATTTATTTGACCCCAATATTGGTAATCGATACCCCGATATCCTACCGATCAAAATCAGTTTTTCAGCCCTTTCATTTTTGTTTTTGCTTCGGGTTTGGCTCTATGTAGGTATAATTGTAGTTCTTAGTCTCAGCCATGATACCTTTTAATCAGAGGATTTATTTAGCCTTCAATATTAAGTTTACGACGAAAAAAACTTGTTTGATATCGATACCAGGAAATCAAAATTTGATTTACATCCATTCATTATTGTTTCAGTCTACGGTTTCGCCTTAACTGGAAACAACTATTGCTTTTTAGTCTTTCGTGCCAATGTCCAAAGAGTCTGAGCTCCAGGACCATGGATTAGTTTTAAAGCTTTCATTACACCCCAGTAACGCCGGACTATACTACTAGTATATATATATATATATAACTCCATGTACAGAGGACCCAAAGTTTTTAAGAATTTGAGTTCCATGGCTTTTACCTTTTTATAAAAAGTGTTCAATACAATAAATATTGTAGAGCATATAATTATGACAAGGTATGTGAAATTTTGAAAGTATGTATTCCTTAAGCATACAAACTACTGGCCGGATTTCAAAGTTAATCTTTATTCTGATTAGTTAAAAGGAACACATACACAAATTTTGTATCTTCTTACATACATAAATAGCAAACATTGTTTTTGAATTTAAGTCTAAATCATTTTCACAACCAACGACCAGATAGAAATCTCGAAACATAGAGATTTCCATGTCGCAATGTACTATTAGTTCATAACTATATATATATGTGTGTGTGTGTGTGTGTGTGAAAAGTGTATGTATATAATTATAAATATCAATATATATATATATATATATATATATATATATATATATATATAAATATGTAATTTGTTATATATATTATATTGTTTACATATTATATATGCGTGGTACTTATTTAAAGCGCTCAATATCAGTGATAGAGCAGACATATTCATATAGATAGGTGTGAGTTTGTAACCCTGGGTTTCACGCTTTACAAACTCAAACCTATCTATCTATATCTATCTATCTATAGATATATATATATATATGTATACTACCGACCATTATTATTAGACTACCACAATGTTTTAAGAACTGATGTATTTTATACTATTTTTTTGTATTTATTGCCAAGTGAATAATTGTAAATAAAAATAGTATGGTTCTTTTTTTAATATCTCACAATAACATGTTCATCAAATAAATTTATAAATATTTAATAATTATCTATTTTCCAGTTTTATCAATAAAAAAATGAAGAAAACTTAAGGTGATTCGGACGAGTTCATCTTTGCTTTCTTGCCTTGTAAAATTTTGCAAAGTAATAACAAAAGAACCATTTTCATTTAGAATTATCCACTTAAAAATAGTATGAAATACATAATTTCTTTTAAAACACTGAGGTGGCCTAATAATTCTGGCCGGTAGTGTATATAACATGTATAACACCTATAAGTTCTTATAAAAACTTATTCTCATAAAAATCCTACATATCCTTCAAATAAAATCATTCAGTTAATATAAATTTTATTGGCCAAAGTTTGACTAGTATAATATGAAATACTATAAAAAAAAGAGACACATTTCAATACGCATTTTAGAGAGTCGCTCTTTTCTATTCATTTTTGTTAATAAAGGAACCGATGGGTGGCAAGTTGAAAAGAAAATAAAGTAGAAAAATTTAAATGCCCTTTTTTGTTTTCGTTTAAAATATCATTTTTCAAAGCTTCACTTAAAAGAAGCCGAGGGCCTCACTGATACAATGAGAGCCACTCCCCCATTACCCCTATTGCGAATTGATGCCGTTACCGCATTCTACGACGCCATTACTTGTTTTCCTTAAACAAATATCGTCCCAGTTCGCGCAGAGTTACTTCATTCAGGGCATATCTTAAATCAAGAGGCCGTTCGTGTTTTAGGGTGGGGTTTTAGGGTGGGGTCTAAAGGGTTTTAGGGTGGGGTCTTTTTTTTTAAGGATAGCTGGTTGAAGGGTAATTTAGTTTTTCTTCATTTTTTTAGTTAAAAAATATTTCAAAACATGACGAGTTGAGAATGAGAAAAGTTTTTGTATACGTGATCATTTTGAGAACGTGTTTACATAAGCATATTTTCATGTAGGTAGAGAGAGAAATAGACATAGATAAGAATCATCTTAAATAAATAGATAGATAGATAGATAGATAGATAGATAGATAGATAGATATGAACACACTAGGATAGCTAGATAGATAGATAGATATGAACACACTAGGATAGCTAGATAGATAGCTAGATAGATAGATAGATAGATAGATAGATAGATAGATAGATAGATAGATAGATAGATAGATAGATAGATAGATAGATAGACAAACTGAGATAGATAGATAGATAGATAGATAGATAGATAGATAGATAGATAGCTAGATAGATAGATAGATATGAACACACTAGGATAGCTAGATAGATAGCTAGATAGATAGATAGATAGATAGATAGATAGATAGATAGATAGATAGATAGATAGACAAACTGAGATAGATAGATAGATAGATAGGTAGATAGATATGAACACACTAGGATAGCTAGATAGATAGATAGATATGAACACACTAGGATAGCTAGATAGCTAGATAGCTAGCTAGCTAGCTAGCTAGCTAGCTAGCTAGATAGATAGATAGATAGATAGATAGAAATAGAAACAAACTGAGATAGATAGATAGATAGATAGATAGATAGATAGATAGATAGAAATAAAGAAACAAACTGAGATAGATAGATAGATAGATAGATAGATAGATAGATAGATAGATAGATAGATAGATAGATGACAACTGACGTTGCATTTAAACTTTTGGAGATTGAAGCTATCAGAAAATATATTAGAATTCTACAAACGGGGAGTGCAGAAAAAGAAGCTATAAGAGGAGGTTCCAATAAATTATTTAGTCGATAAGAGGGTGGGATTTAGATGAAAATCTTGTTGCATGCGTAAATAGATGTGGTTAGCGAACCAGGAATGAATTATCGTCAGAGCAGTTGCCATGAAAATATTTGTAGAAAAGGCCACGGGAAGCCACATTATATCGGTGAGAAAATAACTGCAGGATCCATTTTATTGTAGATCCTACTTCGGATTTTTTCGAAAATACTATGATGAGTAGCAGATGTGGCAACGGTATCTAATGATAGATTTATAAATGAGCAAAATGGATTCTGACAAGAAAAATTCCCTGGTCCGTCACAGTGATCCAACCTTCTTAGTAGTAAATGCAGTTATGGATTCTATGCGGTCCTTCCGTTTGTGATCATTTGAAAGTGTGAGGCCAAGGAATCGTAATGTGTTGCTTTCTAGGAGACTAGCGTAATCTAATCTGAGGATAGGCAGCCAGAGTTGTCTTTTTAAGGTTTGGCAGATTTCTTATTGAGACGATAGTAAATGGTGGTGTTATCAGTATAGAGGCCTACTTGGGATCTGATTACACCAGGAAGACTATTGGTGAAGACCAGAAAAAGCGTAGGAACTAGGATAGACCTGGAAGCATGCCAGCGTTTGGATTAAATAATCTGGAAGTTTGCTCATTCAAAATAATCTTCATTTCACCCTTTATTAGAAATGCTTGGATTAAATCAAACATTTTTCCAGAAATACCGTAGCTCTGGGGCTTGCACAGATGGCCAAAATTCTAAATCCAGTCAAACGCTTTCGAGATATCAATAAAAACAGCTCGAGCTTCACTGTTATCAAAAGCCTGGTATATATATATATATATATATATATATATATACTATAGTCATCCGCAGACAGATCTGTTTCGCTGTATCACATCTCATCAGTACCGTTAGACTTCGATCGCTTCCTAACCCAGGATTGAAAGCCGACTGAATTCTACCTCTGGGCCACGAGCGTCCGGTAGAAGAAGGCAGACATTTCAGCGAGCATATCATTATACACGACCAATAGCTAGAGTGCTCTAATTCATTATTGAATTATATATATATATATATATATATATATATATATATATATATATATATATAATAAAATAGTGAGAAGCCGTGAACGTTTTCTTTAAATATATATGTTTATTGTTTGGTATTCATACAAGTTATGGAGTATTAATTTGTCATGATTTGAGCTACACGTGTTTCGAGTCTAAAATTGACTCTCTTCAGGCGAACAAATTCGTTGTTTTACGTTTGGGTTTCTCTGAGTAACCCTATTCCTTTATTCGATATATATATATATATATATTCAGTGATGGCCGTTAGTACATCAGTGGTAGACCTGGCAAAGCGGAAGCCATATTGTTCGTCAGAGAGATAGTTGTGAGATGTGAGATGCCTAACTATTTCAGCAATGTTAATGGCTTCGAATAGTTTGTCAAAAAGAGATAAGAAGCTAACAGGGTGATCATTAGGGTTTCAGACGACTTCCAAGAGTTCTTAAAATCAGGAAGCAGTGAGGCAATACTCATAGAGTTTAGAGAGAACTTGAGCCAGCTAAGGGGCAAATTTCTTTAACACGATGACTGGAATTTCATCAGCTCTGCTTGCCTTATGAGAGTCAAGATTAGAAATTATGTTTAAGACCATAGACGGGGTTATATATACTATATTATCTAATTTATTTGTTTGAAAATTATTTTTAATCGATACTCGTATTTGAGTAGATATTCTGTTTAAATCAAACAGTGTCTTCATATATTTCTTTCTTACAGCCTGATTATTTATGATAAATTTTGTTCCGAAAATGTTTGTCTTTTGGCAGGATTCAAACCAGCGACTCCTACATAGGAGAAACAACCAATTGATTTTGTTTGTCTTAGACCGCTCGACCAATAATTACTTCACAGTCTAATCGAAGACATTTACGAGTTATTTGAAGAGCTTCACAAATTCAGTAGCGGCGGACGCCATTTTGTTCGTCCGAAAAGAGGTCATGAGGAGCCTAATCGCCTCAGCATTGATTAGAGCCTAGAATTCTTTTTCTGAAAAGCGGTAAGAGATTGAAAAGGTGAAAATAAATTAGAAGATTCAGATTGTTCTTCAGGGTTATTAAAATCGGTAACTTGAGAGAAGATCTTGAAACACTTCGGACATCCAAAATAAGCAAGGTTTGCCCAGTCAGTCATGTCTCTTTCGAGACATGATCGCCCAAGCGTGTATCACGCATGGCACTTAACTGACTGACTGATTATAACAGTTGAAAACTTGATTAAGGCTTCTACTGGGCATAAAGTGGGGGATCAGTTTTATATTGTTATGAAGTAATAAACTGATCCCCCATTTATTATACTTAATATAATAATGTATTATGATCTCTTCTCCCTCCAGCTATGAGTTAAATAGCAGGACAGACTGGATTCTATAGCCTTGGCTGGCAACCGATTTACCTCAGAAAGCAATGGCAACCTACTGCGGGATAATCTTCTATCCAGTCAGTCATGTCTCTTTCGAGACATGATCACCCAAGCGTGTATCACGTATCGCACTTAACTGACTGACTGAATATCATAGTTGAAAACTTGATTAAGGCTTCTACTGGGCATAAAGTGGGGGATCAGTTTTATATTGTTTGAAATAATAAACTGATCCCCCATTAATTATACTTAATATAATAATGTAATATAATCTATCTCTTCTCCCTCCAGCTATGAGTTAAATAACAGGACAGCCTGGATTCTATAGCCTTGGTCGGCAACCAGTCTACCGCAGAAAGCAATGGCAACCTACTGCGGGATAATCTTCTGCCCAGTCAGTCATGTCTCTTTCGAGACATGGTCGCCCAAGCGTGTATCACGTATAGCACTTAACTGACTGAATTGTTTAAAAAAAAAACTTGAACGTGCTTAGGATCACATTTCTTCAGGACATCGGCAGGGATCCCGTCACATATGTTTGCCTTCTTGCGTTTTAATATCGAAATGTTATCAGAAAACAGTGACATATTATTTACATATCCCTCATTAAATCTTCCGTTCGAGGCGGAAATCTGTCATGGGGTCGAGAATAACAATTCATTGATAAGAGGAGGTACTGAGCAATTGCTATTGTTCAGCATACAATTGCAGAGCCATCAGAAATCTCTAGAACCAAACTTGTTGGGGGTTGTTTCATTTTATCAGCAAACAGTGACTTCATTTCTTTGAGAACACGCTTGTCTTCATTACGAGCAGTAACAAAGAAACTTCTGTTAGAATCAGAACTGTCGCTCTGGTAGAGCCAGAATTAGTTATTCCTGTAGGCTATAGTAGATGAGCTGGCATATTAGAACCAAGGATATGGTCATGGATAAAAGCAGCTGTCGGATGTCTAAGATAATATGTGCTGCCTAAGAATTACTTCAGACTGCAGCATAGTTTGGCCACGAGATTGCCCCCGGTAATTGGTTATAGAAACACCTTTCCGTGCGCGATATGGCATTGCAAGAACCTCAGTATGATGCGAATGTTGATCAGTGTAGCCTCTCTAAACGCTATACAAGAGTTCGCACTCTTAACTTCCAGTATCCAGAAACATTCTACCCCTTTGCCCTCGGTATGAACAGACGTAGATATCACCCAAAATATCACCCAAAATATCACCCAACATTCTTGACAGCTCCCAATTATTAAGCCTTCAGTAAAAGAAGAGTACTGGAAAAACCCTCCAAAAGTGATGAGCCTACCCTGCTATTCCAAAAGAGAAAAAGAAATATAGACCAATATGCATATATATATATATATATATATATATGTGTGTGTGTGTGTGTGTGTGTGTGTGTGTGTGTGTGTGTGTGTGTGTGTGTGTGTGTGCAATTGTTGTGGAGGAATATCCTGTCTTACCCTGCAATGGGTATGGCCCGGGTTATAAAAGACCGGGACTAGAATGAACTACAGAATGTTCGTGATTATAACATTTTTATTGTCATGGGTTTTTCCCCCGTTTTTAGGGGCCCCTCGTAAATATGTGGTATTATGATGTATGAATGTTTGGGAGATGATGAATGGGTTCTTTTGGTGATTGAGCAAATTGTAATGAGTGAATGGGTCGTGATAGTGTTTAGCTCGGTATAAGATAGTTAAGCGAGAACCTACCTCTACCATTCCTCGTGTTCGGCATTGTGCATAATTTGTATTTTCAATGCAAATAAATATTGTGTTCGTGATTATACGGGAGTCTTCGTCATTATACGAGTGTAATCGTGATTATACGAGAGTGATCGTGATTACACGAGAGTCATCGACTTTAGTCGAGAGCCATCGGCCTTAGACGAGAGTTAGACGTCACTAGACGGAAGTCTTCTTCTCAAGACGGACGCATACGTCCTATACAGAGACATTGCCTTCTTAATTGTTATTCTTGTTAACTGTTCGTTGGTGTACTTGTATTTGGTTTATTGTACTGAGGTATAATAAATCCCTATTTATATATCCTCAGTGTTAAGAGTTATTTCTTGCTCTATTCTTTCTCTGTTTATCCCCTCCCGGGATATAACAGCAATTTATGCAGATATTATCATTCCATGAAATCGTATACTTTAAAGAACGTTTTAGTCCAAATATGGCTACTTACGGTCGTTTTCTAGTTTCCAACCAAAGTTTCCCCACATCGAAATGAAAAGTCTGAATTTCAAGTTATATGATTCCTTTCTTCGCTGTATTTTACCGTTCAACTGCTTCTTTGAGAGAGAAGTACTTTGCTAGCCTCTTATGTCAGTCATTTTCGTTAATGGCGCGTTTGTATCTGACTAAAAAAAAAACGAATAATTTTTTCCCCCCTGGAAATGTAATTCGTTTGCCACTCACACTTACGACATCTCTCTGTCTCAAACTCGTGTCGATTGTGAAGGTTTTTTGTTTTATTTTTGACACTAACAACGTCTTTGAGAGACTTCGGACGGAAACACTATTTATTCAAATTTTACGGTTTTATTGAATCTCGTCTCATTCGTTTTTTGTTTTTTTTTTGTTTTTTTCAAATCGTTTGTTCTCTTAAATCAATTCGGGAGTCTTGCTTTTTAAGTTTTGCTTTTTAATCGTTCGGCGTAAAGAGTAAGGATCAGATTTCTGAAGATAATTTTTCAAATAAAATGTTCTATAAAGTGTGTGAAAATGAGTTCCACAAACACAAAGGCAAATTTATACATGTAAAGACGTACGCAGACACATATATACACGAACTCGCACATGAACAAATTCACACACACACACACACACACACACACACACACACACACATATATATATATATATATATATATAAGTGGACGTTAAAGTTGTGTTCTAGGTATGACGATAAACTACATCTGGCAACAAGATAATTGATCGGGAAATTAGAGATGAAACTGCCTCGTAATTGCTGTTTTTCATGGTCCCATGGTAGTAGTACCCGTTGAGGTCCCAGGTATGGGAAAATAACTGAGTCCAAAAAATGGGATCAGAATCTTATAAAAGTATAAATTTTATAGTAAAAGTTACAAGCAATATATTTTTATAGTAAGAAAATTATTATCAATACATTTTTGCTAAAACCGGGACAAATTTTTCAATAAAGAAGTTATTAATACTCGCAATAAAATTGAATTCCGACATTAAATGACCTAATGGGTTGAAATACGGCAAAACAAACCAGACCAAACATTAAAGCGGAGACAGTTTGTTTCATCCTAAACCCAATTGTCAGGCCAAAGGGAATGTAGTTTTGCTCAACCATTTATATATACAGACCAGTGATGTTTTATAGGTAGTCTATCATGTTTTTCTAACGATTATTTTAGTAGGAATTAAACGGATCTGCATGCAGTTATTTTATTTCTTATAATGTTTTTTGCTAACTTTTGTCTTCATCATTAATTATTTTATTGTTGGTTGTTATTATTTTTTTATAATCATCTCGTCTACTGCCACTGTTGCACAGGGGGTTACATAGGGGAAAGTGATGATAAAAAGAGGTTAATTATAAGGGTTGTCTGGAGGAGGGTAAAAGAAGGATGAGAATAATGGTGAGATGGGGGTGGAGTGGATGGATAAAAGAGCTTGAGAGAAAGATAGTGAGATAGGAAATGTCTATTGACCTTACATTTAAATTCCTGGAGATTGTAGCTGTCGGGGAAGCAAGTATATAGAAGGAAATTCCACAGGCGGGAAGTGCGTGAAAAGAAGCTGTTAGGGTAGAAATTGCGGTTACATTTTATCAGTTTCACTGTAAAAAGGTGGGACTTAGTTGCTAATCTAGTAGCTCGTGTAAATTCATACCCAGGGGGCACCAGTGATCGAAGTTCATTGGAGCAGAAGCCGTGAAAGTACTTGTAGAAGAGGCACAGGGAAGTCACGTCATTAGGTTTAATTTTGTTTATATGGGCATTCGTAGTTTATTAATTATTCGTATTATTTAGTTTCTTAGTATTCGTCGGAGGAATATGGTGTGAAAGGATCGAAGTTTGGCGAGATCCGCCTTAGTCATTCTCCAGCACTCAGATCCGTAGAGGAGAGTAGATACAACACAGCTCTGTTATAGCTTGAGCTTGGTGTTGGTGCTGTACTGTGTTGATCTCTAGATGTTTTTCATTTGCTTAAACACACTCCTGGCCTTGCCCAGTCTGCTTTGAATATCCTCTTTCGTGCCACCCTCGGGTCTGATGATACTGCCCAGGTAAGTAAACTTGTCTGTGCGACGTAGATTATCTCCATTCACACCATATGCCTCCGACGAATACTGAGAATATTTTGGCCAGAGAAATGCAAGCAAGAAATGCAAGCAAGAGAACATGTGCACCATCATTGCAAGAATACGGTGGAGATGGATTGGGCATGTGCTCCGGAAAGATCCACAGTAAATCACAAGAACAGCACTGCACTGGACCCCAGATGGTAAAAGAAAGAGGGGAAGACTAAGAACGACATGGAGATGAACGGAGGAGAATGAGATGAAAGACATGCAGTACTCTTGAGGTTCATTGACTAGTCTGGCCCAAGATAGGCAAAGGTGGAGAAGCTTTGTTACTGCCCTACACACCATTGGGTATAAGAGATGATGAATGAAAAATGAAATTATTTAATCTATTTACTTAATTTTTCGTTTGGATTCATTTCTTTTAGTTTTTATTGTTGATTTTATTCTATTTATTTAATAGTGTTTATTCTCGTTCGTTTCCAATTTTCGATTTTTAAAAAATGAAATAAATATTTTTAAATAATGAAATAAATACTTTTAAATAATGAAATAAATATTTCTCCTCCGGATATAATTTGCAGGTTTCGAATCTATTGTTGTAGGCTGATGCTGTTTTTCATTTTTCCCCATAGTATCTCTGGAGTGACTTGGTTTTGGTTTTTAAATTTCACAGACGTGTTTAAAAGCAATGAGCTGTTCACGTATTTACTATTTTCAAAGTTTGTCTTGTGAGCTTAGTTTCTTTGTTTTCAAAGTCCTTCACTTACTTCTATGTATATCTTTCTTTGTTATATGCTGATTTTACAATGGCTTGGTATATTACATTGTTCTATAAGTAATTTGCTGTTTAAGGAACAATCGTTCTTTATTCTGCAGTTATTTGTCGGTTTTGATTTGTTCGGGTGTTTTGTTGGTTGTTTTTCTTTTTACTATTTCTGTTATGTTCTCGGTGCAGCTGTAGCTGATTTTTACTATGTTTTTTGTTGAATATCTTATAGAAAGCGCTTGAAGTACATGAAGCGGGAAAGAATTTGTGTATGAGTCTAATGAATATTTTTCCGATATAATTGTCCCTTCCATGAAACCGATTTCATAATCTCAGACAGTCAGTTAAGTGCCATACGTGATACACGCTTTGGGCGATCATGTCTCGAAACAGACATGACTGACTGGGCTGATGATTATCCCGCAGTAGGTTGCCATTACATTCTGCGGTAGACTGGTTGTCAGCCAAGGCTATAGAACCCAAGCTGTACTATTATTTAACCCATGATTGGAGGGAAGAAACGGATTAATACCTTTCTCAAGAGTACGTGTGCGTAAGTGAATGCAAGGAATTTAACTGGAATTCGAACTCGGCTTCCCGATTTCTTGTTCCGGGTCGATATCCACTGCACCACAACGTACAACGTCACTTGATAGTAAATGAATAGATATATTCTCTGTTTAGGATGAGGTTTCCGGCTTTCTCTTTTCCAATCTTCTCACTTTTTCAATTGGAGTAGATAGATCTATCTATCGCCCGGTTCACACTCCATCCACGTCTATTGAACAGGTTAAGAGGCTCATCCCTTGTTCCCTGTTTAGTATGTGGTGTCCGGCTTTCTCTTTTCTAATCTTTTCACTATTACCTAGCCCCTTGCACATCAGTGGCGTTACCGCCTGGCTCGGGGTGATACGATTAAAAGAATATTCTGGTTTACCGCCGTTACGTATTTTGAAATTAATATGAGAAATAAACAAGTATAAATAATATTTTTTTAAATACTTAGAAAAAATGAAATTACTTACTCAAAAAGAAGATGTCCATATGTTATTTTTTCCATAAATATGAAAGGATTGCTGTTTTTTTTTAATGATCATAAACATTGATAATATTGGTTAATAATACATTTACTATTATTTGAATGCTTGAGATCTTTCCAGACTTTAAGTATGATCAGTTTGCCATTCCATTCGAAAAAAAAAAAGTAAACTTTTCCTGCAGGGAAATGTTTGCATTAAAGAGATGTTTCAATTAAAAGTTAGGTCATGGTCCTGGAACAATGATATGTTTCCTATGTAATTCAAGTATTGTTAATTTATTGTTCCTTCTGTTGTTTGATAACGTTTATGAGTATCATAGAATCTTCATCTGAAATTTCTTTAAGAAAATAATATATAGGAGCGAATTTTTTCACCAATTCGAAGGATCATTCCATTGTATTTCCCAGTTACTTCAATTGTCTCTTCCTGATGCTCAATATTAATTTCCTTTTCGTTTCCATCCTCTCCAAAACCCCATCATTGCTCACATGCTCGGTCCAC
>JBBBDQ010000685.1:50000-107500 GCA_037127315.1 Ascarosepion bandense | reverse complement strand
GTCAGCAAAGTTAAGCAATGTTGAGCCTGGTCAGTATCTTGATATGTGGCTGCGTGGGAAGACGAAGTGATGTAAATTTGTAGTGCGGGCGGTGCAATGGGTCTGCCTGCATTCATTCAGGGTTCGCACTCAGATTATATGCTGTTTTCGGGTACTAAATCCGTGTTTCCTCTTTTTCTTAAAGATGCTCTTGCTTGTTTGCAAACTAATTCGGGAATATATAAATTTAAATATAAATTTCAATATAAATTTAGATATATAAATTTAAATTTCAGTGCGGCATTAAATAATTGACCAATCAAATATTGGAAAATCAAATAAATTTGCTTGTATAAGATCCGGTAACCTAGGTCAATTTAGGAGAACAACTCAGTCAGTGCACGTCTCTGCATTTGTTGGTGTGTTTCCCCATAACTCTTCCTCAGATAATTAACTCTCCCTTCTATATTAATAAGAGTTAACAGGAAGTTCTTGGGAAGTTCTTGGGAGTTCTTAGAAGTTCTAGAGAGTTCTTTTGGAGTTCTGTTGGAGTTCAGTAGAACTATTAGTTAATTCCAGTTTGACTAAGGCAGTTGATATTAGTCGGTAGTTAGCCAAATACTAAGGAGTCAGCTTTCAGTGGAAGGTTACCGAGGTCCTAACATTTTGGATACATTAAGTCGATTAGCAACCGACATAGCAGGATTATAATCTTCAGGGCGAAAACTATTCCACAACAGTTAGAGAGTTTGAACTGCGTCGAGGCGTATGGGGTCAGCTGCTTCACAATTCTGTACAAGGCTCGATCTGAAAACCATCTAAGCGTGCTTGAAACTATCTGCATTAAAGTACAAAAAGCGGGTCTTTGGAATGAAAAGAAAAACTTCATGTGCTCCATTTTGTTATGTAATGGCCTTTTAAAAAATTGTTTTCCTTTTATACTATGTTAGAGCTTTTTTTATTCGTAAATACTTTTCTGAAACCGGGGAGCTGAGTTCAAATTCCAGTTGAATCCATTGTATTCACTTACACGCAAAGACCTTGGGAAAGGTATTAATCCGTCTCTTCCTTCCAGTTATGGGTTAAATAGCAAGACAAATTGGGTTCTATAGCCTTGGTCGGCAACCAGTCTACCGCAGAAAGCAATGGCAACCTAGCGCGGGACACATCTTCTGCCCAGTCAGTCATGTCTCTTTCGAGACATGATCACCCAAGCGTATATCATATATGGCACTTACCTGAATGACTGAATATAATAGTTGAAAACTTGATTAAGTGGGGGATCAGTTTTATATTGTTATGAAGTAATAAACTGATCCCCCACTAAATAGTACTTAATAATATAATACATCTCTTCCCCCTCTAGCTATGAGTCAAATAACAGGACAGATTGGGTTCTATAACCTTGGTCGGCAACCAGTCTACCGCAGAAAGCAATGACAACCTACTTCGGGATAATCTTCTGCCCAGTCGGTCATGTCTCTTTCGAGACATGATCGCTCAAGCGTGTATCACGTATGGCACTTAAGTGACTGACTGACTTTTATGATTCCATAATATCCCAAGTAGGTATGTATGCCGATGACACCACAGTTTACTCTCGCCTCGACTAAAAATCTGGTGTAGGCAACAAAGCTAACCTTGCAGCCGAACTTGAAAAGGACCCCCAATCCGTAGTGCACTGGGGTAAAAAATGGCTCGTAAATTTTAATGCTTCTAAAACCATCATAGACAATCGCACCTACCACCCATTAGCATGGACCAGGCTTGCCTCCCAGAGAGTAAAACACTACGCCTCCTTGGTCTCACACTTACAGCGGACCTCAAATGGAATGACTATATCGAATCCATTGCTAAATACGCTGCTATGAATGTCGGTTCTCTGTGCAGGGCCCGGAAGTTTTTTCCGTCTGAATCTATCTTGCACATTTATAAATCTACCAACCGCCCGTGCATTGAATACTGCTGCCACATCTGATCGGGTGCTCCTGCTATTCTCCTCGGGCTTCTCGGCAAGGTACAGCAGAAGGTCTGTAATGTGATAGATACCGACTTGGCAGACCGCCTGCAGTCTCTCTCTCACCGGCGTGACGTGGCTTCCCTGTGTCTCTTCTATAAATACTTTCACGGCTTCTGCTCCAATGAACTTAGATCACTGCTGCTCCCTAGATCCGAATTTGCACGAGAAACTAGATTAGCAACTAGATCCCACCCTTTTACAGTGAAACCGATAAAATGCAAACGCAACTTCTACTCTGACAGTTTCTTTTCTCGCACTTCCCGACTGTGGAATTCCCTTCCACATGATTGCTTACCCGACATCTACAATCTCCAGGAGTTTAAATGTAAGGTCAATAGACACCTCCTAACACACTAACTCGCTCCCATTCTTTCAAACACTCTTCCCATCTGCCTAACCCTCATCCTCGGTATCCTTACCCATCTATCACCTTCCTTCTGACATTTCCTACACCTAAACACTCCTCCTCTTTACCTTCCCCTATGTAGCCCCATGCGCAATAGTGTCAGTGGAATGCCTTGCTTGGGGTGAAATGATGAAAAGAAAAACAATCAATTACATTTTATTCGTGTTCCAACTTTGTACCCCTCTTCCAATTTGTCTCCATGGTTAGTCTTTTGTCTGTATCAATTAACCTTGCCAACAGTACTCTCTGGAGAAATTTTAGGATCCTAATGTTAAGTGGAAAATGTTTTCTTATTATTCAAAAAATTATTTTAGGTTTGTAGAATCAAATCTTCTCATATATACAGGGTGTTTATAAAGTTCATGTGCACTTTAAAAAAATTATAACTTTATTTGTATTTGAGATAAAAATAATCTGTAAAAAATGTTATAAAGTTTTATGTACCTAGTTTTAAGTATTTTATTAAATAATTTTTTATCACACAATTTATATCAATTTATAGATAAGTAAAAAAATATTTTCTTTATTTCAGAATCAATTTGATCCATGGCTTCAACTGAGGAAAAAAATAAACATGGATACATGTGAAAACAATTCTGTATGCAACCAAACTTAGTTCATTAAAAGATCTGAAAGCTAAAATAACTAATGTGATTTCAGGCATTACTGTAAATCAATTGGCAAATGTTTTCCATGAACTGTAAAATCGTATTACCCTTTGTATTGCTAATGATGGAGGACATGTGGAAACTTAAATAAACTTTCAATAAAAGTTTAAAACATATAGATTTACTTTTTTCTAATCCTTTTGACAAATTATTACCGTTTGTATTCCTAATGATGGTGGACTTGTATTCCTAATGATGGTGGAAACTTAAATAAAATTTCAATATAACCTTAAAACTTATTATGTGATTTCAGGCATTACTGTAAATCAGTTGGCAAATGTTTTCTGTCATCTGCAAAATCTTATTTCATTTTGTATGGCCAATGAGGGAGGACATGTGAAAACTTAAATAAAATTTCAATAAAACTTTAAAAAATATAGATTTACTTCTTTCTAATCCTTTTTACAAATTATTTCTATCGCAAATAGAAATAAAGTTATAAATTTTTAAAGTGCACATGAACTTTATGGACACCCTGTATGTATACTTCTGTGTGTGTTTGTGTGTGTGCATGTCTGTGTGTGTAAAAATTTTAGATAGCGTATATGTAAAAGAATAATATGCACAAAGACAAAAGGATAACTTATCTTAGTCGACGCGTTTCGTCTTCTGAGGCGCTTTATTAACTGTGGTCGAATAACAGAGATAAATTCCAGGCCTGTTTTCAGTCAGTACCTGATGATTGACATTGGCATGAAACTAAAGCTTACATCAAATGGCAAGCAAAAATCTGTATCTATTATTATATGTATCGTGTTGAATACACCGGTTCTCGTCCGATCACCGAAGTTAAGCAACGTCGAGCCTGGTCAGTACTTACATGGGTGACTATTTGGGAATACCTGGTGCGTAGAAACCCAGAATGGTCCACTGGTCCTCCAGGTTTGGGATTTGGGTGTTGGGTGCATGGCTAACAACCCTGCCCCATAAAAAACAGTTTGTTACGGAAACAGTAACAAAAAGTTGCTGCCCTACACACCATTGGGTGAGATGAAGATGATGTATGTTTTTTTTTGTTTTTTAATCATATCCCCCCGAGCAAGGCGGTAACGCCACTGATGTGCAGGGGGCTACATAAGAGTGAAAAGATTGGAAAAGAGAAAACCGGAAACCACATCCTAAACAGGGAACAAGGGATGAGCCTCTACACCTGTTCAATAGACGTGGGTGGAGACCGGGCGATAGTTTAGCCTCCACCCACGTCTAGGGTGATTCAGACGAGTTCATCGTTGCTTCCTGGCTGCCTTGTAAAGTTTTTGCAATAATTCCATTTTCATTTGGCAATAAATACTAAAAATAGTATGAAATACATCATTCCTTTTAAAAATATTGGGGAGGCCTAATAATTATTGCCGGTAGTATATATATATATCCGAGTGAATGAGGAACGAAGAAAGATTTACTAGGTCCAAAAAATTAATTTTAATCAGTGCTCGATATATAATATAGAGCTGTGAATATTTATTATAAATTATATTTTAGAACATGTAAAAAAATATTTTTATATATATATATATCCACTACAAATCGTACATTTTGTTTCGACATTGGACTTCCAATGTCTCTTCAGGTGGTGTGGAAAAGAAATGAAAGACCTCTTTTCTTATATTTGGGGAGTTGTGTGTAGGATGTTGGCGTGGGTTAGCGATAAGGGAAGAAGTCTTGTAAATTGTCCATTAGAATTTCGAAGAAAGTGGGGTAGGTAGGGGATATAGTTTATTAATGAAAGTGTCGGGAATTTTGTAGACAGATTTAACATTAGAAGATGTGGTGTGTTTTATGGCCTCATGACTAGCCTTTATTCTTTTGGTTTATTAGAGGGGGGTGAGTAGGGTCGGAGGATGGAATTGGACCTGTCTTTAAGGTTTATTTCTACAACTATAGAATACTAGCAGGATAGCCCTGCGTTGCTCGGGTGTAATGAAAGCTATAAAAAAAGCTATCTATGGACCTGGAGCTCAGACTCAGGTTAAAGAATATTTGTGTGAAGTTTGGTGAGAATCGGATAAAAATTATGGATTTATATAAACGAAATACAGACAGATAAACACACACACACACACACACACACACACACACACACACACACACACACACACACATCTTGCCTTTTATATTATCAGTTTTCTGCACTATTGTAAAAACTGCAACCTTGAAACTTCTGCATATCATTTCTTATGTCTTTGTCTATGAGTGTATCAAATTTGATTAAAATCGGACCACTCCTTCTATAACCCGATTTTTTCGATTATCGATATTTATCGGGGGAATCTCAACACAAAACCTAGCTAAGAACACTCGCAGACGCTTATAGTAGAACTGTGTAAATTTTCAAGAAAATCGGTTCAGCTGTTTCGGAGTCTATAGGTAACGGACACACACGCAGACACACACACAAAGTTCCAATCATAAATAAGTTTACATTTTTGTATTTAAGCACAGTTTTTATAATCAATCTAATTTTGTATATTTAACCATAATTATGAATTTAGGAAATTACTTTTTTCTATAAAACTTTAAATTTGTTTTGATTATAGTTTGTAGTATATGATAGGTAAAATTTGATATGAGAGGGTTGTTAGTACTATAAAGGTTTATCGTCTCTAGGTGGAGGATTATAGTTTTGGCTTTTGCTGTATTTTTCAGCATGATTATAAGGTTAGTTCTTTAATATGTTGGCAATTTATTGTGGTTTCATGCCTCTGGTTTGAAAGTCTCTCACTATGTATTTAATGATTTTTTTCTACACCACCTGATGAGACATTTGATGTCCAATGTCGAAACAAAATGTACAGTTTGTAGTGGATGTATATAAAAAATATTCTAAAATATAATTTATAATATATATATATATATATATATATATATATATATATATATATATATATTGTAATGGTTGTTACAATGGTTTATAAATTCATAGTATCACTACACAAAAATTTTCGCGTTTCGAAGCTGCTACGTGCGCTTCTCATCGGGAAAATTAAATGGTGAAAACGGTTTATTCATGGTGATATGATGTTTAAGTGAATGTGGGGTGGGAGTTTATTCTGATTTAGTCGGTCGTATTGTATATATATATATATATATATATATATATATATATATATATATATAGAATTCAAAGTTTTAAACCTAAACGTTATAGTCAACACAAATTTAAAAGTAGCAATCTTCCTCGATATCGCACTAGATTTAGTCAACAACAATTACAAACTATACATAAAACCCAATGAATACCCACTATACATCCTCCCAAAGTCAAACCACCCCCTAGTATTATCAGACATATACCCTCTTCCATAGAACATAGAATCAGCCAAAACTTGTCCAACAAAGAAATATTCAACAAACACAAAGCTCTGTACAACAAGTCATTAAAAGAAAGCGGCTACAGAAACCAAGACATCCAATACATAACAAACAACAACCCCAACAAGAAAAGTAGAAATAGAAAAATCATTTGGTACACACCTCCTTTCAACCCAATGATCAACACCAAACTAGGACAGAAGTTCCTGAACTTAATTAAAAAACATTTCCCAACAAATAACCCCCTCAGTAAAATCTTCAACAAAAATACACTTAAACTTAGCTACAGCTGCACAAACAACCTAGAAAAAATCATAACTAACCATAACAAATATATTCTAAATCAACACGTAAACCAAAATAAAACCGGCAACCAAAACACAACCAAACCCAACAACGAAAACATGTGTAATTGTAGAAACCCTAGCAACTGCCCACTACAAAATAAATGCAAAACAACCTCAATAATCTATCAATGCAACATAACATCCATCGAATATCCAACTATAAATAAGGTGTATATCGGATCGACTAAGAATACTTTTAAGTAGCGCTGGTACTTGCACCTAACCTCATTTAAAAACAGGTTATACCGAAACCAAACATCCCTTTCCACATACTTTTGGAAGCTAAAGGGTTCAAAACAGAAACCCAAAGTAAAATGGACAATCCTAGGAAAAAACTAGAACTTGCAACTCAATTAATGGCATCTGCCCTTTATGTCTAAGTGAAAAACTACACATTCTCCAGTACCCTAACAGCAACGATTTATTAACCCGTAGAGACGAATTAGCAGTAATATGCAAACATCGCAAATATTTCGCGCTAAAATTTAAGTAAACAAAAAAAATATCCCAACCAGAAATCCCCACCAAAAACACAAAAAATACACACAACTAACCCTATAAATAAACAGGATAAGAAAACAAACCCTATACAATACCAACAAAAAATCATGCAGTTGCAGCAGAATTGTAGATAAATAAATAAAAAAATATATAGTTTATATTAATAAAATATGTTTTATAAGGGATAGATTTTATAAAAGAAATAAATTTGTTACATATTGCAAAATATTATGTTTTATAATATTATAAAATAGTTTAAATATTATAGATTATTATAAAGTATTTTTTATGAAAGATATATTTTGTAAAAGAAATATATTGCATAAAAACAAAAAAATAAAAAAACAAAAAAAGTCACACACCCCAAAACAAAATAACATAAATTAAATTCAGAAGAAACCAACCCCAAAACAAAACAACACCTACCAACCCCTAAACCAAATAACAACACGCAAGGCGCCAGCAGCCGCAGCCCTCACAAGATTAATAGATTAACCTATCCTGAACTCAGCCACAAACAAACACTTAACCCTAAGATCTTAAAAAGGTCAACAGAACTCAAAATACAGACCAACCCCTCTAACACCCCCCCAAAAAAACAAACAAATCCAACACAAATAAACTGGCCTTTCAACTAGATAATTCTCATTTCTAAAAATTCACCTGAGGATGAAGCCAGCAACATAAAGTGCTGGCTTCGAAACATGAAATTTTTTGTGTAGTGATACTATGAATTTATAAAAACATTTAACAACCATTACACTATATATATATATATATATATATATATGTGTGTGTGTGTGTGTGTGTGTGCGCGCGCGCACAAGACGTGCAATGGGTAAATTGTCGTAATGTAATTATTTTGCTTTCACGTTTTCTCTGCTTTTTGATCTTGTCAACTTCCAGTAAAGTAAGTATTGTCATGATGATCTTCTTCATTTGAAATATTGCTAATGTAGGCTTATCTTTTGGTATGATATGGATTCACACAATATTTCATTCAGTACGAAATTTGATGGTGAAAGAAACCGTCTGCCTTTGCCCATTGAGCAGTGCCTGACGAATGACGCCACTAGTGCTTCGGAAAGAGTGACACAGGATGATGCTCCCAGTTTCTGTCTTTCCTGACGAAATACAATTTAATTTAACACGTTGATTATCATGTCAACATATATCGATGACCTGCTATTTCAGTTTACGCTGTGTCTTGCTTCCATGTCAACTACAATATTCAAAATTTAAAATAAAACCCCAATCGCAATTTTTGAATTCCTGGAATCTTTTTTTTATTGCCTTTTCTACTGACTTTTCACTGCAAATGTTTTTTTCATTCTCTCTCACTTCCAGCCAACTCCTTGCGTCTTAGTAACTTTATCGCCTTAAATGGGGTCCTTGGATTCAAAACAGGATGTGTAATAAAAATAAAACTCTGTTATTGATTATTGATTCAACTACATTATCAGTAACATTTTAGAGGAATTAATTAAGATATATGTAAAATATACGTTAATTATATTTATATCATGTAAAAATACTTCGTTGTTTACCAGGAAGCATCTAACACACACACACACACACATATTATATATATATATATATATACTCACAGACTCACGTATGCATATATATATATTGATTGTCATGTCAACATATATCGATGAGCTGCCATTTCAGTTTAGGCTGATACCGGTGATGATTATATTTTCATCTTTATTTGCTTTGCCAAATATTGGAAACACTCTATGCATATTCCTATAATATAGCCATGGTTATGGCCGCCTATGAAATTTTAGGAAAATGCATCTGTTCTTTTGCTTCTCTTTACTTTTACTTGAACAGTTTCTTTTCTCTCACTTTTCACCTGTGGATCTCTCTTCCGATTTAAAGTTTCCCTCTCAGCTACAATATTCAAGATTTGAAACACAACGCCAGTCGCAATCCTTTGTCTCTTTGAATCCTTTCATTCACCTTCCTCCTCATTTATTTTTTCTCATACTCTTTCACTTCCAGCCACCCCCACCTTGCGTCTTAGGGGTATTATCACCTTACATGTTGGTTGGTTGTTTTATGGTATATCAACCTCGGCGGCTGATTTATTGCCAACTAAATTTTTTATTTATTTATTGCTGGTAATACCTTTTTTTTTCTTTCAACAATAAATTGCTGTTTATATAAGTTTTGTGTCTGGTATTACATTTTTCTTTTTCGAGTATCAAAATTCATTGGGATTTGTTTTTAAGGGCAGGGTCCCCAAGACATACCCATAACGAAAGGGACGGATTTATACCTTTCCCAAGGGTACCAGTGCTTAAGTGAATGCAGGGTATTCAACAGGAATTCGGACTCGGCTCACCGATTTTTCTTTCCGAGCCGATATCCACTGCACCACAACGCACATCCGGCACTATACGCTTACAGCATCTGGTATTCCCAAGCGGTCACCCATCTAAGTACTGACCAGGCTCAACGTTGCTTAACTTCGGTGATGGAGCGAGAACCGGTGTATTCAACGAGATATGGCCATAAGCCCCACTTTACATGTGTTGCTAGGATTAATGACAGTAGTTATGAGAAAAAAAAAGACTACAGGAGAAAAATTATTGATTCAACTTCTGTATTATTAAATGTTTAGAGGAATTAATTAAAATAAATGTAAATTATATTTATATCACCTAACGAAATCCTAATGTGTATTGGCATGGCCAAGGATATATTCTAGAAACTGACTCGAGTATGGAGAAAGGGAAAATTTCGTTGCAAACAAAGTAAAGAGTACTGGATTGTTATGAGATGTGATTCAAGATGGCAGCGATTGTTAGACAATCTCATTCAAAGTAATGTAACTACGGTCATGATGATCTTCTTCACTTGAAACGATGCTAACGTAAGTTTATATTTTAGTTTTAGGTCCCGAAGGCTTTTATCCCTTTAAATTTTCCCAAAATATCCTTATTTCAGTGCAAATGTATATGCTAAACTCCAATCAACAAATAGATATTATAGAAACCTACGTTTTTTGATGTTAACGACCAGAAAAAAAATCGAACTTCTCGCTCTTTTTGTCATCAACAACAATCTCAATCAGAAGATATTCGCTGCGGAATCACTTTAGGCGCAGGAAGCATATGTCGGATGTTTGCCAGGCTTTTTGTTGGAAACAAAGTAAAGAGTACTGGATTATTATATGATGTGATTCAATGTGGCAGCCAATGGGGGACAATCTCATCAAAGATGAAAAAAAAAAACACTTGAAGCAGCCGACATATGCATCTCCCTCTCCCCTGTATCTCCCTATCCACTGTATCTCCCTATCCCCTGTATCTCCCTCTCCACTGTATCTCCCTATCCCCTGCATCTCCCTCTCCCCTGTATCTCCCTCTCCCCTGTATCTCCCTCTCCCCTGTAGCTCCCTATCCACTGTAGCTCCCTCTCCCCTGTATCTCCCTCTCCCCTGTATCTCCCTATCCCCTGCATCTCCCTCTCCCCTGTATCTCCCTCTCCCCTGTATCTCCCTATCCCCTGTATCTCCCTCTCCCCTGTATCTCCCTATCCCCTGCATCTCCCTATCCCCTGTATCTCCCTCTCCCCTGTATCTCCCTATCCCCTGCATCTCCCTATCCCCTGCATCTCCCTCTCCCCTGTATCTCCCTCTCCCCTGTATCTCCCTATCCCCTGCATCTCCCTATCCCCTGTATCTCCCTCTCCCCTGTATCTCCCTATCCCCTGTATCTCCCTATCCACTGTATCTCTCTATCCCCTGTAGCTCTTAACAACATCTCTTTTTACATCTCCCAAACCCTTCTCAAGCCTATCAAGTATGTCATGCGTTGTCTTCCTCTTGTCTCTATTTCCCTCTATCTCTCCTGTGAGTATCAGATTCTCCAAGTCCTCATTCCTCATTACATGTCCCAGAAATTTTAGCTGTCTTTTCATCAGGACGATTAACAAAAGTCATATTATTTTCAATTTTACATAAAGGTAAAACTTAACCAAATTATTGAGGTCGATGAAATGTTTAATAATTACGTGATTTCTCATGAGCGACAGGCAGTAACAAAAATCCACCTAAAATCACTTTAATCCGTGAAGCCATCCTAATCTTTATTTCTCCGTGATTTGATATCAAATTCTAATTTTCATTAGAATTTGTCGGACATTTGCCAGCCTTTTTCTCTTCAATCGGTTGCATTGCCAGGAAGGTTGACGCTTGCAAGAAATGGATATTGTCATATTCCCAGGTGCATACAGTTAAATTATCCCATAGCCTCGAAAACTGTGGCTATCATGTTGGATCTTTCACGGTATTTTTTAAGGTAATGGACCGACTTATCGGCGCATCCCTTCTGTCTGAGTAATGCACAAAAGGATGCACTAGGTTACGGCCGACAAATATTAGACAGCAATCGCTAATCAATTATACATTTTTAACAAACCGGCCTATACATGCACATATACAATGAGCGACCTGTTGGCGCCTTCCTCCTCTCTGAATAATATAAAAACCTTTTCTTGCTATCAATATTAAACAGCCATCATTGACTAATTATGCCTATTTGACAAAACAGCACACACACATCTACATATGCATATATATATATATATATATATATATATATATATATATATATATATACATTTTCATAAATTATAACATGGATATGTTACAATATCACTACAAAGGTAGCTATTCTGTTTCGACACTTTTGTGTCTTGTCAAGTGATGTGATAGTTCTTATATATATATATATATATATATATATATATATATTATTTTATATATATATAAATTTATACATGTTCTAAAATATAATTTATAATAAAAATATATATATATAAATTATATTTTAGAACATATACATTTTTTATCCACTATAAAGCATACATTTTGTTTCGACATTGAAATTTCAATGTCTCATCAGGTGGTGTGGAAAGGAATGGAAAGCCTCTTTTCTTATATTTGGTGTGGGTTAAATGTTAGCGATAAGGGAATAAGTCTTGTAAATTGTCTGTTACAATGTTGAAAAAAGTGGTGTAGGTAGGGAGTATAGTTGATTAATGAAAGTGTCGGGAATTTTGTAAACAGATTTAACATTAGAAGATGGTGTATAGTTTTATGGCCTCACGACTAGACTATATTCTTTGGGTTTATTAGAGGGGAGAGTAAGGCATTGTAAGGGTGGGGAGGGACAGGATGGGACCTATCTTTAATGTTTTTTGTACAACTATAGAATATTTTTGTATTAAAATACAATTTTCATAATTAATCTAATTTTGCATATTTAACCATAATCTTGAATTTAGAAAATCACCTTCTTCTAGAAAACTTTAAATTAAATTACAGCTTGTGGTGTGTAATGGGTAAAATTTGATGTAAATGTGTTGTTAATACTATAAAGGTCTATCGTCTCTAAGGGGTGCTAGCTATATATATATATATATATATATATAGTCATCCGCAGACAGATCTGTTTCGCTATAATACAGCTCATCAGTACGGCTTAGACTCCAGTCGCTTCGTAATCCGGGATCGAAACACGACCGAATTGGCGTCAGTCGGCGATTCTACCCCTAGGCCACGGGCGGCCAGTAGAAGAAGGCAGGTTTTTTTGCCCGTATAAACACGCCCAATAGCTATAGTGCTCCAATTCATTATCGAATGAGCTGTGCGTAAATGCCGGAGTAGCTACGGTTTATAAAGTTTACCACTCTTCCAGAGTGCTCAATCAGGGTGTGAGAGCGTATATATATATATATATATATATATATATACTAACAAAATAGCAAGATCGCCAAGACCGACCGCGGTTTCGCACAACGGCTCGTCAGGGCAAAGGCAGATCATTACTAACCAAATAAATACACACTACTAAGACTAACCCATTTGCAGAAGAGGTTGGATGGAAGGGAGAAAAAAAAAAAAAAAAAAAACCTGGGAGGGGGATTTTCTATAACTTTCGATATCCTAAGTAAGAAACTTCATTTTATGCATTCTACACTTATTTAATATCTCAGTTCTAGAATTAATAAGCCTATTAGCGGGTTCAAACTTAGCTATAGCTAGCTTCTCCTCATCACAAAGTTTGCAAAATTTATTATTCTTATTACTAATGGGGCACTTTTTTATTATTTCCCATTTCAGAATTGGGTCCTTTTTACTTTTGGCTTTTATTTCCCATACATATGTAGATAACGCCGTACTATGTTTATATCTAGCGTTTTTGAAAGAAGTTTTATGATTATAAAACCTACTTTTAAAATTATCGTGTGTAGATCCTATGTATGTCTTGGGATTTTTGTCGTTTTCGCTAACATAGACCTTAACTTTGTAGACTACACTTGTCTGATTACAATTACCCTCAATCGGGCAGTCCTTTTTAGCTCTACAATTACACTTATTCTCCTTAACTTTATTATTGCCGGAGGCTGCTGTATTCTCTTTTAATTTACTTTTGTTGGTGTTATTAATGATTTTACCTATATTAGGCATACAGGAGTAACTCAATTTAATAGTATTTCTGTTAAATATCTGCTTAAGTCTATTATTTGAGTTGAAATGTCTATCAATTAAATCAAAAAACATTTTTCCTATCTTGGATCTGACTTCCTTATTATATGGGGGGTTGAACCATATAATTTTTCTTGATCTATTCTTACTGGCTTTTTTATTTAAACCTTGGTTCGAAAATTCTAACTTTTCTTGGTGCCCACTTCTTTTTAAGGCCATTTGAAAAATTTTTTTATGTTTTTCAAAAACTTCCCTATTTGACGAGTTTGTAGACAATCTAACCTCTATACCTCTAGGAATACTTTGCAGAATATGTCTAGGGTGGTTAGACTTTTTATTAACGTAAATAGGGGCATAGTTCCTTTTGATGTATGGCGTTATTATCCCATTGGCAATGTTTAACGTTATGTCTAAGTAATTGACTATTTTCACATTATGCTCTATTTCTATTTCAAGCTTATGGGACTTAAAAAACTTTTGTACTTCTTTTCTCATTTTGTCTCCTAATTTAGGCGTGCAGTTTTCTATCACTATCAATCCATCATCCCGGTACAGTCCGTGATTATGGAAATCTATTATTTGATTTAATTTGTGTAGTAATAGGCACCCTATCAGTTCAGCCACTTCCGCCCCATCATATGCCCCTATTGGGTTATCAAACCCTTGGGCATCAGTCTTTTTTATCCAAATTTCATCATTGAACCATAATAACGTTTTACGGCAGTGCCAGATTATTTCTAGTTCCTCCTTTTTTATTTCGTTATACTCTTTCGCTAATTCTAACGCTTCTGAGAGTAACTTAGCCGTTATTGATGGATAGAACTCCTTAATATCGTATTTAATGAATGCAGATCTTTTATCGGGATTTATATCTTTAAACCAATTGATACAATCTCCAGTGGATTTCCACTGGTTAATATTAAGATACATACGTAGATTGCTACAAATGTTTTGAATTATAACCTTACTTATTCTACCAAGTTCTGTTTTTGTAGGATTTATAAGTCTAAACTCAGACACATACACGCATATATATATATATATATATATATATGTGTGTGTGTGTGTGTGTGTGTGTGTGTGTGCATACAAGTGCGATGGCTAAATTGTCGCTATTTTACATTTTTTATAAAATTTCACGTATTCAAGTTGTTTTTTATTCATTTGTGTCTTGCTCAGTATAGTATGGTCAGTTGGACCTCGTCTATCAGAAAAAGCTCACCAAGACGCAATTCACTCCGCTAGAAATTTGGAAACGGGATGTTTTACTAATTAAAATTCGCGCCTGAAGCTTCAGGACGTACGTTTCAGAGTGTTACGGTCTCAATCTGATGACTGTGTCTGTGATTCAGAAAGAGTTGAATGAGTTTAATGGTGATTTCGAAGGTATTGTGGGTAATCCCTAGTGATGACGACGTCATGCCATTATTCATCTTTCGACAGGCAACACGGACGTATGCATCAACTGCCTTGAGGAGGTAATGCTGCCCTGGGTAGCTACTGGAAGTCTGCATGTCTGACAACAGGACTCTGCACCATGCAACACAAGTAGGGGACACATTTATGGCTGTTAGACAATTTCTGCGATAATCTAACCCCTTAGATCTGGCCACGTAACTTTCCAGAATTGAACTCTCTTGATTATTATATATATATATATATATATATATATATATATATATATATATTAATCGTATCACCCCGAGCAAGGCGGTAATGCCACTGATGTACAGGGAGCTACATAATTGTACAAAGATTAATTAGAAGAGAGTGAAGAGGAAGACGAACCAGTTAGAAAGGAGCAATAGAAAGATGGGAATACAGGTGTGATGACAGTTGCAAAGTTGGAGAGAAAGCAAAGGATATACGGTGTGGTGAAAGAACTAGAGTCAAGTGGTTAATAGATAAGTATTGACATTGCATTTAAATTTCTGGAGGTTGTAGCCGTCAGGAAAGCAAGAATATGGGAGCGAGTTCCACAGGCGGGAAGTGCGAGAGAAGAAGCTGCAGGAGTAGAATTGTTGTCTGCATTTGGCTAACCTGCGAATGGGTGGGACCCAGTTGACAATCTGGTTGCACGAGTAAACACCTGTTGAGGAGGCACCAGTGACTTAAGTTCTTTCGAGCAGAAGCCATGAAAGTATTTATAGAACAGACAAAGGGAGGCCATATTTCGTCGGTGGGGAAGTGGCTGTAGACGAGCCGCCAGATCAGTACCTATCACATTACAGACTCTCCTTTGGAGATTTTATTGAAGAAATGTTTTAACTTAAGCAACGAGACCGTCTAGAAGATTCCAGAAGTTACTCAAGCGTACGTGCTTGAAAACGATTTTATTGAAGAAATGTTTTTTAATCCACAACGAGACTGTCTAGAAGATTCCAAAGTTGGTCTGGCGTACGTGCTTGAAAACGATTTTATTGAAGAAAATGTTTTAACTTAAGCAACGAGACTGTCTAGAAGATTCTGTGTTACCTGGCGTACGTGCTTGAAAACGATTTTATTGAAGAAATGTTTTAACTTAAGCAACGAGACCGTCTAGAAGATTCCAAAGTTACCTGGCGCGTGCTTGAAAACGATTTTATTGAAGAAATGTTTTTAACTGCACAACGAGACTGTCTAGAAGATTCCAAAGTTACTCAAGTGCATGTGCTTGAAAACGATTTTATTGAAGAAATGTTTTAACTTAAGCAACGAGACCGTCTAGAAGATTCCAAAGTTACTCATGTACGTGCTTGAAAACGATTTGCATGAAGAAATGTTTTAACTTTGCCAACGAGACCGTCTAGAAGATTCCAAAGTTACCTGGCGTACGTGCTTGAAAACGATTTTATTGAAGAAATGTTTTAACTTAAGCAACGAGACCGTCTAGAAGATTTTAAAGTTACTCAAGTGCATGTAGTTCGAAAACGATTTTATTGAAGAAATGTTTTAACTTAAGCAACGAGACCGTCTAGAAGATTCCAAAGTTACTCAAGGCATGCTTGAAAACGATTTTATTGAAGAAATGTTTTAACTTAAGCAACGAGTATACTGTCTTAGAAGATTCCAAAGTTACCTGGCGTACGTGCTTGAAAACGATTTTATTGAAGAAATGTTTTAACTTAAGCAACGAGACCGTCTAGAAGATTCCAGTTACCTGGCGTACGTGCTTGAAAACGATTTTATTGAAGAAATGTTTTAACTTAAGCAAAACGTGAGACCGTCTAGAAGATTCCAAAGTTACTCAAGGTGCATGTGCTTGAAAACGATTTTATTGAAGAAATGTTTTAACTTAAGCAACGAGACCGTCTAGAAGATTCCAAAGTTACCTTGGCATACGTGTTGGAAAACGATTTTATTGAAGAAATGTTTTAAATCTCTAAGCAACGAGACCGTCTAGAAGATTCTGGTGTTGGCCTGGCGTACGTGCTTGAAAACGATTTTATTGAAGAAATGTTTTAACTTAAGCAACGAGACCGTCTAGAAGATTCCAAAGTTACCTGGCGGCTGTGCTTGAAAACGATTTTATTGAAGAAATGTTTTAACTTAAGCAACGAGACCGTCTAGAAGATTCCAAAGTTACCTGGCGCACGTGCTTGAAAACGATTTTATTGAAGAAATGTTTTAACTTAAGCAACGAGACCGTCTAGAAGATTCCAAAGTTACCTGGCGTACGTGCTTGAAAACGATTTTATTGAAGAAATGTTTTAACTTAAGCAACGAGACTGTCTAGAAGATTCCAAAGTTACCTGGCGTACGTGCTTGAAAACGATTTTATTGAAGAAATGTTTTAACTTAAGCAACGAGACCGTCTAGAAGATTCCAAAGTTACCTGGCGTACGTGCTTGAAAACGATTTTATTGAAGAAATGTTTTAACTAAGCAACGAGACCGTCTAGAAGATTCCAAAGTTACCTGGCGTACAAGGCTTGAAAACGATTTTGAAGAAATGTTTTAACTTACAACGAGACCGTCTAGAAGATTCCAGTTACTCATACGTGCTTGAAAACGATTTTATTGAAGAAATGTTTTAACTTAAGCAACGAGACTGTCTAGAAGATTCCAAAGTTACTTCATGTACGTGCTTGAAAACGATTTTATTGAAGAAATGTTTTAACTTAAGCAACGAGACCGTCTAGAAGTGACCTAAAGTTACCTTATGTACGTGCTTGAAAACGATTTTTATTGAAGAAATGTTTTAACTTAAGCAACGAGACCGTCTAGCATTCCAAAAGTTACCTGGCGTACGTGCTTGAAAACGATTTTATTGAAGAAATGTTTTAACTTAAGCAACGAGACTGTCTAGAAGATTCCAAAGTTACCTGGCGTACGTGCTTGAAAACGATTTTATTGAAGAAATGTTTTAACTTAAGCAACGAGACCGTCTAGAAGATTCCAAAGCGTTCGGCGTACGTGCTTGAAAACGATTTTATTGAAGAAATGTTTTAACCTTAAGTAACGAGACCGTCTAGAAGATTCCAAAGTTACTCATGTACGGCCTTGAAAACGATTTTATTGAAGATAAAGAAAAGCTTAACTAAGCAACGAGACCGTCTAGAAGATTCCAAAGTTACCTGGCGTACGTGCTTGAAAACGATTTTATTGAAGAAATGTTTTAACTTTACAACGAGACCGTTCAGATGATTCCAAAGTTACTTCATGGCCGTGGTTGAAAACGATTTTATTGAAGAAATGTTTAAATTTAAGCAACGAGACCGTCTAGAAGATTCCAAAGTTACCTGGGGCATGCTTGAAAACGATTTTATTGAAGAAATGTTTTAAAATTGGCAACGAGACCGTCTAGAAGATTCCAAAGTTACCCTGGCGTACGCGTTTGAAAACGATTTTATTGAAGAAATGTTTGAATTTAAGCAACGAGACCGTCTAGAAGATTCCAAAGTTACTCAAGGGTACGTGCTTTTGAAAACGATTTTATTGAAGAAAATGTTTTAAAACTTAAGCAACGAGACTGTCTAGAAGATTCCAAAGTTACCTGCGGCCGTGCTTGAAAACGATTTTATTGAAGAAATGTTTCAACTTAAGCAACGAGACCGTTCAGAAGATTCCAAAGCTACTCTGGCGTACGTGCTTGAAAACGATTTTATTGAAGAAATGTTTTAACTTAAGCAACGAGACCGTCTAGAAGATTCCAAAGTTACCTGGCGTACGTGCTTGAAAACGATTTTATTGAAGAAATGTTTAACTACAACGAGACCGTCTAGAAGATTCCAAAGTTACCTGGCGTACGTGCTTGAAAACGATTTTATTGAAGAAATGTTTAACTTAAGCAACGAGACCGTTCAGAAGATTCCAAAGTTACCTGGCGTACGGTTGGAAAACGATTTTATTGAAGAAATGTTTTACAACTTAAGCAACGAGACTGTCTAGAAGATTCCAAAGTTACCTGGCGTACGTGCTTGAAAACGATTTTATTGAAGAAATGTTTTAACTTAAGCAACGAGACCGTTCAGAAGATTCCAAAGTTACCTGGCGTACGTGCTTGAAAACGATTTTATTGAAGAAATGTTTGAATCTAAGCAACGAGACCGTTCAGAAGATTCCAAAGTTACCCGGCGTACGTGCTTGAAAACGATTTTATTGAAGAAATGTTTTAACTTAAGCAACGAGACCGTCTAGAAGATTCTCCAAAGCTAATTGGCGACCAAGTTTGAAAACGATTTTATTGAAGAAATGTTTTAACTTAAGCAACGAGACCGTCTAGAAGATTCCAAAGAATATGTACGTGCTAAAAACGATTTTATTGAAGAAATGTTTTAACTTAAGCAACGAGACCGTCTAGAAGATTCCAAAGTTACTCATAAAAATGCTTAAAAACGATTTTATTGAAGAAATGTTTTAACTTAAGCAACGAGACCGTCTAGAAGATTCCAAAGTTACTTCAAGCGTACGTGCTTGAAAACGATTTTATTGAAGAAATGTTTTAACTTAAGCAACGAGACCGTCTAGAAGATTCCAAAGTTACTCAAGGTACGTGCTTGAAAACGATTTTATTGAAGAAATGTTTTAACTTAAGCAACGAGACCGTCTAGAAGATTCCAAAGTTACCCTGGCGTACGTGCTTGAAAACGATTTTATTGAAGAAATGTTTTTTAACTTACAACGAGACCGTCTAGAAGATTCCAAAGTTACTCCGGCGTACGTGCTTGAAAACGATTTTATTGAAGAAATGTTTTAACTTAAGCAACGAGACCGTCTAGAAGATTCCAAAGTTACCTGGCGTACGTGCTTGAAAACGATTTTATTGAAGAAATGTTTTGAACTTAAGCAACGAGACCGTCTAGAAGATTCCAAAGTTACCTGGCGTACGTGCTTGAAAACGATTTTATTGAAGAAATGTTTTAACTTAAGCAACGAGACCGTCTAGGAGATTCCAAAGTTACCTGGCGTACGTGCTTGAAAACGATTTTATTGAAGAAATGTTTAACTTTGCCAACGAGACCGTCTAGAAGATTCCAAAGTTACCTGGCGTACGTGCTTGAAAACGATTTTATTGAAGAAATGTTTTAACTAAGCAATTAGACCGTTTAGAAGATTCAAAGTTGGCCTGGCGTACGTGCTTGAAAACGATTTTATTGAAGAAATAATGAACTTACAACGAGACTGTCTAGAAGATTCAAAAGTTACTCAAGTGCATGTGCTTGAAAACGATTTTATTGAAGAAATGTTTTAACTTAAGCAACGAGACCGTCTAGAAGATTCCAAAGTTACCTGCGTACGTGCTTGAAAACGATTTTATTGAAGAAATGTTTTTTAACTTAAGCAACGAGACCGTCTAGAAGATTCCAAAGTTACTCAAGTGTACGTGCTTGAAAACGATTTTATTGAAGAAATGTTTTAACTTAAGCAACGAGACCGTCTAGAAGATTCCAAAGTTACTCTGCATGTGCTTGAAAACGATTTTATTGAAGAAATGTTTTAACTTAAGCAACGAGACCGTCTAGAAGATTCCAAAGTTACCTGGCGTACGCGTGCTTGAAAACGATTTTATTGAAGAAATGTTTAACTTACAACGAGACCGTCTAGAAGATTCCAAAGTTACCTGGCGTACGTGCTTGAAAACGATTTTATTGAAGAAATGTTTTAACTCACAACGACCGTCTAGAAGATCTCCAAAGTTACCTGGCGTACGCTTGAAAACGACTTTATTGAAGAAATGTTTTAACTTAAGCAACGAGACCGTCTAGAAGATTCCAAAGTTACCTGGCGTACGTGCTTGAAAACGATTTATTGAAGAAATGTTTTAACTTTAAGCAACGAGACCGTCTAGAGGAGGTGTAAAAGATTTTAAAGTCATCTGAAACACGTTGAAGCCAATGGCCATTTTATTATTTTACATCTACGTTTTAGTATTTCAAGATATTTTTTTGTAATATTTGTTAATATATATGTCAAATTGGGATGTAAGTGTATTTGCATTAGTGTACAATTTAGACGACGATATATTCATCGCACCCTGCATATATGCTACTTTGTTCCATGAGAATATCCATCAAGTCATAATTATTACAGCTAATCTATACTGACGTACATATAGACATAGAAATACACACATATATATATATATACTAGCAGTATAGTCTGGCGTTGCTCGGGTGTAATGAAAGCTTTAAAAATACTCCATGGTCCTGGAGCTTAGACTCAGCCTAAACAATATTTGTGTGAAGTTTGGTGAGAATCGGATAAAAATTGTGGATTTGTATAAAGGACATACAAACAGATAAACAGACACACGAACATCTTGCCTTATATATATATATACATATATTCGATTTTCTGCACTATTGTAAGAACTGCAACCTTAAAACTTCTGAATATCGTTTCTTATTTCTTTGTCTTTGAGTCTATGAGTGTATCAAATTTGATTAAAATCGGACCACTTCTTCTAAAACCCAATTTTGAATTAAGTTTTTTATAGCAACTAACTTATATCGCTGGGGAAAGTCACTGTTATAATTAAGATGATACGAATTTATGCTACTCGGTTTCCTATAATTATATATATATATATATATAAGAAAAACTACTAAAAAGTTGTAAGTTTAAAAATGTATTTTTTGATCGCGTTTATTTATTTCTATTATTATATTTGATATTTCAGACCGTCCTCGGTCCTTCATCAGAAACAAATGATTTTAAAATTTAAATTAGAAACGTTTACGCGATGAGCATTCGTCCGAGAGATTATTTACATCACGTGACGCAGAAAGCGACAGATTTTTGTTAAAAAAAGAAAAATATGAAAGGGACAGATGAAAAAAAAGGTAGAGAAATACATAAAAATACATTTAAAGAAGGAAAAAATGAATTCTAACGCCAATCCAGACCGGACACAGAAAAAATGGTAGACTTCCCGTTTATGAAACTCCCTATGCTTGCTTCCCTGATAGTTACAACCACGAAAGTTCAAAATGCAACTTCATTTGCTGTCTTACATCTCCTTGACTCCTTGACTCCTACCCGTCTAGTACTTGTTCAACATCTAAACACCTTTTTTTTCTTTTCTCTTATCCTTCTCCTCTCACTGTCAACCCCGCTCACCAGTAGCAGTACTATACCGCTTAGGGTGAAACGATTAGAACGATAGAAAAGACGAAAAACAAGATTAGTTGCTTTAAACACTGATCTCAGGGTTTGCGAGTAAGTGTGAATGCTTGTAAGTATATTTTAATTCAGTGACTAATACAAAATATTTCTACATTATTAAAATAACATTTGTTTTAATTATTTCACCCCAAACAAGGCTGTTTTTTTTTAATCATTTCACCCCAAGCAAGGCATTCCACCGCCACGATTGCGCTTGGGTCTACATAGGGGAAGGTAAATAGAAAGAGTGGTTAGATATAGGAAATGTCAGAAGTGGGATGATAGATAGATGGGTGGGTGGGAAGAGTGTTTGAAAGAATGGAAGCGAGTTAGTTTGTTAGGAGGTGTCTATTGACCTTACATTTAAACTCCTGGAGATTGTAGCCATCAGGGAAGCAGTCATGTGGAAGGGAATTCCACAGTCCGGAAGAGCGAGAAAAGAAACTGTTGGAGAAGAAGTTGCGGTTGCATTTTATCAGTTTCACTGTAAAAAAGTGGGATCTAGTTGCTAGTCTAGTATCTCGTGCAAATTCGAACCTAGGGGGCACCAGTTATCTAAGTTCATCGGAGCAGGGGGTCACATAGTGGAAAGTGATGAGAAAGTGGGGTTATTTATAGGGCTTGTCAGGTGGAGGGTAAATGAAGGATGAGAATACTGGTGAGATGGGGTGGAATGGGTAAAGAAAAGAGCTCGAGAGAAAGGATGCGAGTTAGTTAAATAGGAGATGACTATTGATCTTACACTTAAATTCCTTGAGATTGTAGCTGTCGGGGAAGCAAGTATATGGAATGGAGTTCCACAGGCGGAAAGTGCGAGAAAAGAAGTTATTAGAGTAGAAATTGAGGTTACAATTTATCGGTTTCACTGTAAAAGGGTGGGACCTAATTGCTAGTCTAGTAGCGCGTGTAAATTCATACCTAGGTGGTACCAAAAAGCTAAGTTCATGGGAGCAGAAGCGGTGAAAGTATTCATAGAAGAGGCACAGGGAATCCACGTCATTAGGTTTAATCTTGTTTATGTGTAAATTCGTAGTTTATTAATATATATATATATATATATTTCAATATTAGGAAAATTCTAGAATATGAAGAATTCCAAGTTAATTGGAGTAGATAGACTAAACTATCGCCCGGTTCACACACCACCCACGTCTACTGAACAGGTGAAGAGGCCCATCCCTTGTTCTTTGTTTAGGATGTGGTTTTCGGCTTTCACTTTTCCAATCTTTTCACTCTTTTCTTTTTTTTCAATTTGAGTAGATAGACTAAACTATCGCCCGGTTCACACTCCACCCACGTCTATTGAACAGGTGAAGAGGCTCATCCCTTGTTCCTTGTTTAGGATGTTTTTTCCGGCTTTCTCTTTTCCAATCTTTTCACTTTTGTCTTTTTTTTTCAATTTGAGTAGATAGACTAAACTATCGCCCGGTTCACACTCCACCCACGTCTATTGAACAGGTGAAGAGGCTCATCCCTTGTTCCTTGTTTAGGATGTGGTTTCCGGCTTTCTCTTTTCCAATTTTTTCACTCTTGTCTTTTTCTTTTCAATTTGAGTAGATAGACTAAACTATCGCTCGGTTCACACTCCACCCACGTCTATTGAACAGGTGAAGAGGCTCATCCCTTGTTCCTTGTTTAGGATGTGGTTTCCGGCTTTCTCTTTTCCAATTTTTTCACTCTTGTCTTTTTCTTTTCAATTTGAGTAGATAGACTAAACTATCGCCCGGTTCACACTCCACTCACGTCTATTGAACAGGTGAAGAGGGTCATCCCTTGTTCTTTGTTTAGGATGTGGTTTCCGGCTTTCTCTTTTCCAATTTTTTCACTCTTGTCTTTTTCTTTTCAATTTGAGTAGATAGACTAAACTATCGCCCGGTTCACACTCCACTCACGTCTATTGAACAGGTGAAAAGGGTCATCCCTTGTTCTTTGTTTAGGATGTTGTTTCCGGCTTTCCCTTTTCCAATCTTTCCATTCCTGCGTAGCCCCCTGCACATCAGTGGCGTTATCGCCTTGCTTGGGGTGATATGATTAAAAAAAAATAATAACAATTCAAATACGAGCGTAATTCGAGTATAAGAATGATTTTAATATTAAGGAAATTCCAATATACGAGCAGTTCCAACATGAAATAATTCCAATATTAGGGCTATTCCAATATAAGTATATAAAATAAGAATATAAAAAGTGTTAATTCATACGAACAGTTGCAATATAAAAAGAAAATCTAACAATTCCAAATATAGAAGCAATTCCATTATAAGAACAATTAAATATAGATCTAATTGGAGTAGATAGATCTATCTATCGCCCGGTTCACACTCCACCCTCGTCTATTGAACAGGTTAAGAGGCTCATCCCTTGTTCCCTGTTTAGGATGCGGTTTCTGGCTTTCTCTTTTCCAATCTTTTTACTGTTACGTTGCCCCCTGCACATCAGTGGCGTTACCACCTTGCTCGGGGTGATACGATTAAAAAAAAAAAATTGCAATATTCCAATAATTTTAATATCAGGAAACTCTTCAATATATAAAAATAAATATTCACGAACAATTTCTAACACATCACTCAATAAGTCCCGGACCTGACATATGGACGGCACTACTCGTAAATAAATCGATATAATTTTCATAAACTACTAACCTTCAAATGGCACGTGACGAAAGTTTGGCCCAATCAGATTATTAATTTAGAAAATGACAGTGATTTCGGTAAAGCTACTGTTGCAAATTTTAAAAACAATGGATAAATCTGATTTCGTGTGTTGATGATAGAAAAAAATATTGTTCAAGCAAAGCAATGGTTTGATAACCGTTGTTCGGCTCTGCTCGGTCGGAACCAACGGTTAAGAGGTGATATGCTGACTTTAAACGCGTTCGTACAGACAGAAATGATGCTGAACGCTCAGCTCGCCCCAAATCGACAGTTGTCCCAGAAAACGCCAAAAAATCCACAAATTTATTTTGGACGATCGTACATTGAAGTTGCGTGAGATAGTAGAGGAGTTGAACATATCAGTAGGCAGTGTATTCACTATTTGCACGAGCATTTGTCTATGAAAAAACTGTGTTCAAAGTTGGTGCATCGTTTGCTGTTAATGATTAGGTCTTTGGTCGCTTTGGACGGCTTTCACCTGCTGCTGACCACTCAGCTGACTGTCGATTTGACTCTGAAGTGAAGTGGTGGATCCTTATTTCTTTCGTTGTCAAATATTTACGAAAAACGCCTTGTTGCGATGAAACACTTGCAAACAACGCTGGCCATAACACATTACATTGCATTAACTACATGATTCTGTTGTCATTTCGCGCTATCACGGGGTGTGACGTCATATGCGTTTGTTATTTTTGGTAACACAAAATAAAATCGTCGCTGATAGTGGAAGTTATTGAGTTACCGTCTTAATAACCTCTCTGAAGATGGCTCATGTGAGCCGAAAGCTTAGAAGCAAATTAATCAAAAAATTATCCAAATGTTGGAGAATTTTTTCTTTATTTTCAACTGAAATTAAAGCCAAAATACAACGTTTAGAACGGCTCATGATTAAACATAATAGACATTCATTGTCTCTTATATTTAACAGTATTTGTTTAGAAAATTATTTGCTGTCTCGATACACTATATATATATATATATATATATATATATATATATATATTTCAGTGCATACAGTTCATTTGAAATCTTTCTTGTTTTGTATTTTTTTATCTTCTTAAGAAGCAGACAAATGCATTTTCGTTCTTTCTCGTTTTTGAAGAAGATCGATTAATGAAAGAATGTATTTAATCAATAATGATCGGTTTTTTTCCCTTTCGTCTCTCTTACAGTGCATTTTCGTATTTCAGTCAATTTCGATAGGATTTTAATGAATTCTTGATATGATTGCTAACCATTTACCAATTAAATCGATGTATTCTTCTTCTTCTTCTTCTTCTTCTTCTTCTTCTTCTTCTTCTTCTTCTATGTGCCCTGTCCTTTCAGGACGTAGGCGATCATGGTTCTCCACATCTCCCTATCTCTTGTGGCTCTTAGTATGTTTGCTCCTGTTACTCCTGGCAACCCCGTTCCGTCATCCACCTGATCAGGCCCTGCAAATATGTTATCCGCTGCCTTCCTCTGTCTCTCTTTCCTTCTATCTGGCCAGTTAGTATCAGGTTCTCCAAGCCCTCCTTCCTCATTGCGTGTCCCAGGAACTTCAGTTGTCTCTTCCTGATGCTCAGTATTAATTTCCTTTTTGTTGCCATTCTTTCCAACACCTCATCGTTGCTTGCATGCTCAGTCCACGATATCCGCAGCATCCTTCTGTAAAACCACATTTCTGCTGCTTCCAGCTTTGTCCTCATTTTTGATGATATTGTCCAGCATTGACTGCCGTATTGAAGAACTGACATCACATAGAAATCCAGAAATCTTTTCTTTGTTTCTAGTGAAATTTTCCTGTGTGTTAGTACTTTACTCAGTTTCTGGAACGCGTCCTTTGCCATGCCAATTCACCTTCGGATCTGTGTCGCACTTTCCACCTCCTGTTAGAACACTGCCTAGGTACTTAAATTTTTGTACTTGCTTGATTCTGGTATCCCCCACCTCTATTTGGCATTTTGGGTTGCACCTTTTGCTGATGACCGTGCATTCAGTAAATCGATGTATTAATCTGATTTAAAATAAAATGTCAATATTTTTACAGCATATTATAGAAATCGTTGATTTCTATAATAGGCGCCTAGATGTCCTTTTACCAGACACAGTGCAAGGCGGTACAAGGAATGTAATTTCATTGAAAGGAACTGCATAGCAGTTTTGTCGTTCGATGACAAGTTAGTGATAAGTACGACGTAAAATTTTATATGCGTTCGATGGGTATTTATATGTATATTTTAATTAATATCACCGCTTTAAAAACATCTAGTGTATTACGTTGGACATTGACAAACAACGGGGGCTAAAAAGGGCTAACTGTTTATAGCTCTTCATACTTCAAAGCTAATTGAGAAAAAACATAAAAACTGTGCACAAGGAAAAAAGGGAGAAAGTGTGATTTAAAGTACTGATCCTCTGTGAGCATTTTTCCCTCATTTTTAGTCGTGAAACTCACATTTATATATTTTGTCTTTGATTAGCTCAAAAAAGACGGTGAATTTTTGTAACTTCTTGTGTTATATGTTTCAAGCCATCGATGGGAATAGTTTTTGTATCGCTCTACTTAGCCCCTTTTTGTTTTATAAATTTTGCATAAACTTATGTATTTTTAATCGTTTTCATCATATTTAAGGAATAAAGCTACGAAGACACAATGGGTTACTGGCTGTGGAAGAATTAGGAACGGAAACATTAATAATGAGCGAGAACAAAAAACGTAATTAAAAGGACAGTAGACAGTGATTGACATTGCATTTAAATTTTTAGAGATTATAGCTGGCTGGAAAGTATGAAACTGGAAGGGAGTTCCTCAAGCGAGAATTTTTTTTTTTTTTAATCATTTCACCCTGAGCAAGGCGGAAACGCCACTGGTGTGCATGGGGCTACATAAATGTAAAAAGATTAATTAGAAAAGAGTGAGGAGTACAAACTAGTTAGAAAGGAACAATAGAAAGCTGAGAAAGCAGGTGCGATGACAGATACATAAGTGGAGAGAAAGGGAAGGTTATACAGGGGTGGGGAGAGAGCTAGAGTCCAGTGATTAGTAGATGAGTATTGACTTTGCATTTAAATTTCTGGAGATTGTAGCCGTCAGGAAATCAAGAATACGGGAGCGAGTTCCACAGGCGGGAAGTGCGAGAGAAGAAGCTGCAGGAGTAGAATTGTCGTCTGCATTTGGCTAACCTGACTGTGAATGGGTGGGACCCAGTTGCCAGTCTGGTTGCACGAGTAAACACCTGTTGAGGAGGTATCAGTGACTTAAGTTCGTCTGAGCAGAAGCCATGAAAGTATTTATAGAACAGACAAAGGGAGGCCACATTTCGACGATGGGGAAGTGGCTGCAGTCGAGCCGCCAGATCAGTATCTATCGCATTACAGACTCTCCTTTGGAGCCTGTCAAGAACACTGAGGAGAGTGCGAGAAAATAAACTCTTAGCATAGAATCTGAAACCTGATCTAGCCAGCTCAGGTGCAAGTTAATAATATCTTGATCTAGTAGTGCAGTTAAATGCAAAATAGGTCAGAGTTCATCAAAATAATTAGCATGATTTCGTTTACAGAAAAGAAATCAGGAAGCAAACTTATGGGATTGGGAATGTGATTAAACCTGAGCTATGAAATATACATATCTGTTCTTCGATATGGAAATGAAAGTTGAAATTTCTGGAGCAAGTAATAAGAAAAGAGGGATATATGAATGAGTCACTTGAGGTTTAAAAAGAGCTTGAGTTTAATTTGAAGCTTGCGGTTTGCAAATTACTAATACGAAAAGCTAACTGAAAAACCCAAAAGATCCGGAAGTATTCAGAAGTTGGATACTACTGGCGACTGAGTCCAAAATTCTGGGAGGTAAATGCTGTTTAACTCTTTGATCCAAACGCTGGGATGTTCTACCTAATGTAGTTGCACCCGCAAGTCCACTGAAATTTGTAAATAACGGAACTAATATGACGTGGAGGTAAAACATCCTTACGAATGGAGGAAAGAATTTGCTGTGTAAAAGATATTGCACGAACATTGGCCGAAAAATAATATTTGCCAACAGACTGTGAAATTCGCCAAGCTAAAAACTCACCATCTGTTCCAATATAAGGCAGTTTGTAAATAAATTGGACATTTTTTAACTACATGTGACTTAGCAGCAGAAAGGAGAAATGAATAATTACTGTTCCAGCTTATTTTGCCAGACATTGGTCAATTCTTTTATACCACGTTAACCCAATTTTCGCAATCTACCTTCTTTTATTCAAATTGATTTAATGAAAAAAAAAAGAAATATATTTGAAAGCGTTGATCAAAACCGGTTTTAGTATCGATTTCTCTTTCATAGATCTGAGGGGAATCATTATTTTCTTGGTCTGAGACAAGTTTTCTGTGAAATGCCACGAGCAATAGGAATCTCTAAAAATGTAGTGTTACTGAATTTTGGTTCTTGATGTTTTGTCTTGAAGTTTACTATTGGCATATTATATCGACGTCGGATAGGGTTAATTATTTTAAAGTGAATATGGGAAGGAGGTGATTATTTAAGTGAGAAAAACCCCCATGAAAATCTTTACATTTAGCTAATTTAAATAATATCGAAGAAAGAAAGAAAGAAAGAAAGAAAGAAAGAAAGAAAAAACAGGACAAACGAGTAAAGAAAGAAAGAAAGAAAGAAAGAAAGAAAGACCGGACAAACGAAGAAAGAAAGAAAGAAAGAAAGAAAGAAAGAAAGAAAGAAAGAAAGGAAGGAAGGAAGAAAGACGGGACAAACTAGTAACGAAAGAAAGAAAGAAAGAAAGAAAGAAAAAGAAAGAAAGAAAGAAAGAAAGAAAGACGGGACAAACGAGTAAAGAAAAAAGAAAGAAAGAAAGAAAGAAAGAAAGAAAGACGGGACAAACGAGTAACGAAAGAAAGAAAGAAAGAAAGAAAGAAAGAAAGAAAGAAAGAAAGAAGGGACAAACGAGTAACGAAAGAAAAAGGAAAGAAAGAAAGACGGGACAAACGAGTAACGAAAGAAAGAAAGAAAGAAAGAAAGAAAGAAAGAAAGAAAGAAAGAAAGAAAGAAAGACGGGACAAACGAGTAACGAAAGAAAAAGGAAAGAAAGAAAGAAAGAAAGAAAGACGAGTAACGAAAGAAAAAGGAAAGAAAGAAAGAAAAACGGGACAAACGAGTAAAGAAAGAAAGAAAGAAAGAAAGAAAGAAAGAAAGAAAGAAAGAATTATAGAAAGACAAGAGAAAGGATAAATCATATAACGACAGAAAGAAAAAAAAGAAAGAAGGTAAGGGAGAATTATAGAAAAAAAGAGGAAAATGTGTAATATAAAGAAAGAGAGAGAAAGAGGAAGAAAGAAAGAAGATAAGAATTTGTCAGGTAATAAAATCAGCAAAAACCAACGAAAGATTTAAAGAAGAAAGGCTTATCGAATGAAAAATATACAGCATATCAAAAAAGAAGGAAAGAAAGACAAAAATGAAAGAAGAAAAAAAAAGAAAGAGAAGAACAAGGGAAAGAAAGAATATATGTAGAATGTAATAGTTACAGAAAGAAAGAATTATATAATAAGGGTGAGAAAGAAAAATAGAGAAGAAAAGAAGGAAGGTATGAAAGCAAGAAGAATTGTAAAAAAAAATAATTTTGGAACGAAAAGAGGAAAAATGAATCGTAAAGAGAGAAAGAAAGAGAGAAAGAAAGAGAGAAAGAAAGACACTTTCTTTAACTGCATTTATTTACCAAACTCATCTATCTAAACTTATTTATAAATGGAACATTGTGCGTGTGTGTGTGTATCTGTGTGTGCGTGTGTGTGTATCTGTGTGTGTTTGTATCTGTGTGTGTGTGTATCTGTGTGTGTGTGTATCTGTGTGTGTATCTGTGTGTGTGTTTGTATCTGTGTGTGTGTGTATCTGTGTGTGTATTACAGTAAATCCAGTAAGACACAACGACTTGATGAGTGTTGATAAGTAAGAAAAAAAAGAAACAATATTAAGATGACGGTAGATAACGATTGGCTTTTCATTTACCTTTTGAAGATCAAATTGGCTGGAATGCATGGAACCAGAATCGCGAGAAAAGAAACTGTTAACATAGAACTTTCGGTGACATTTGGCCAACTCAGTTACAAACTGATTTCAACACGTTGCTAATCTAATACTGCGTTTGCATTAATACAGTTTACGAACCACTTTGAAGCATTCAATCGAGCAATTATCATTGTACACACACGTACACACACACGTATATATATATATATATTTTAATCATATCACCCCGAGTAAAGCGGTAACGCCACTGATGTGCAGTGGGCTACATAAAAGTAAAAAGAATAGAGGAGAGTAAAGAGAAGCACGAACTAGTTATAAAAGAGCAAGAAAAGGATGGGAATACAGGTGTGATGACAGTTGTAAAGGTGGAGAGAAGAGAAAGGGTATATAGGTAGGTGAAGAAAAAAGAACTAGAGTCAAGTAGTTAAGAGATGAGTATTGAAATGCATTTAAATTCCTGGAGGTTGTAGCCGTCAGGAAAGCAAGAATACGGAAGCGAGTTCCATAGGCGGGAAGTGCGAGAGAAGAACCTGCAGGAGTAGAATTGTCGTCTGCATTTGGTTGATCTGTGAATGGGTGAGACCCAGTTGCCAGTCTGGTTGCACGAGTAAACACCTGTTGCGGAGGCATTTTTATTGAGAGGACCGAAGAAAGCTACATTACGGTGGATGTAAAGAAACTTAAGCCAAAAATCCAGGTCAGCAGCAAAAATATTGTTGATTCTTCTTTAGTTTTGTTCAAGAATATCTAAATATACAGCAGAAGAACTGGACCATATGGAACAGTAATACTCAAAAGATGGATGTTTAGTAGAGTTATAAATCTATAGTAGAGGTTCTGGAGAGAAAAATATCTACCACGACACAGTGAATCAAATTTCATAGCAGCAAACTTAGCAATGTATTCAATATAATATTTCTATATTATGTTAGCTGAGAATGTTCACTCAAAAAACGCAATGAATCACTGTCCTAAAGGTTAACATCTCAATAGCTAAATCCATTGCTCGGAAGGTTGGGTCACTGTGTCGGACCGGGAAGTTTTTTTACGCCTGATACCATCTTGCACATATGCAAATCAACCATCCGTCCGTGTATGGAATACTGCTGTCATATATGGTCAGGCGCCCCTGCTGTTCATCTCAGTGTTCTCGACAAGCTCCAAAGGAGAATCTGTAACGTGATAGGTCCCGAGTTGGTAACTCGACTCCAGCCACATTCTCACCGACGGGATGTGGCTTCCCTCTGTCTATTCTACAAATATATTCAAGGCTTCTGCTTCAACGAACTTAAGTCACTGGTGCCACCACCACAAGAATTTACTTGTGCAACCAGACTGGCAACAAGGTCTCACCCACTTACACTTAGATCAACCAAATGCAGCCGTCAGTTCTACTCCAGCAGCTTCTTTTCACGTACTTCCCGCCTGTGGGACTCTCTTCCGTATTCTTGCTCTCCTGATAGTTAAAATTTCCAGGTATTTAAATGCAAAGTCAATACCCATCTCTTATCCACTTGACCCCAGTTCTTTCTACATCACACTCTGTATCTTGTTCTATCTTTTTCTTTCTCTCTGCATTAGCAACTGTTTTCACACCTGTATTTCCGTGCTTCTCTTGCCTTTTCTCTGACACTCAGTGTAGCTGGACCGTCTTTCTCTTCGCCTTTCTCTTGCCTAAACTTTTGCTCTTATGTAGCCCCCTGCGCATTAGTGGCGGTACCGCCTTGCCTGGGGTGAAACGATTAAAAAAGAACAGTTCCGTTTTGTAGGTGTTACAATTAGCAAAACATTACTTGCCCCATAGAAAGAAACTGCAGTTCATTTTTAGATCAGCTACTAATATCACCTTAACGAACTGATTAGCTTTATTCTCGAGACAACAGTTGTGTCATCAAAATGAATTTGAGGTCTGATGGCATCAGCAAGGTTACCGCTGAAAAGTAAGAGCAAATATGTCCAGTTATAGCGCCATGACAGTTACCTGCATTAATACAAAAACGATCTAGAAGAGGAGGTCTTGAAGCTTCTTTCGTTTTGCGATTTGATCAGAAACACTGAATCTGTTCCAAAAAGTTATATGGAAAAACCATCACTTTTTAGCTTGCGAAAAACACCGTTATTGAAAAACCTGTCAAACTCAATCGAAATGTCTAAAGTAAAAGCCGGAGCTGCATTATTCTTGTCTAAAGCTTGATAGACACTGTTTCAGCACTAACCCTTTCACTCAATAATTCCTGGGTCTGACATATAGATGGCGCCAGTAATAAAAATCTATTTAATTTTCAAAAATTACTAACCTTCAAATGGCACGTGACAAAATTTGGGCCTAATCGGATTATTCATTTACAAATGACAGTTATATTAGTGAAGCAACTGATGCGAATTTTCAAGACAACTGGGCTTACGGCCATATCACGCTGAATACACCGGTTCTTGCTCGATCACCGAAGTTAAGCAACGTTGAGCCTGGTCAGTACTTAGATGGGTAACCGCATGGGAATACCAGGTGCTGTAGGCGTATAGTGACGGATGTGCATTGTGGTGCAGTGGGTATCGGCTCAGAAAGAGAAATCGGTGAACCGAGTTCGAATTCCAATTGAATACCCTGCATTCACTTAAGCACTGGTACACTTGGGAAAGGTATTAATCCGTCCCTTTCCTCCAGTTATGAGTTAAATAACAGGGTAGGACTTGGGGACCCTGCCCTTAAAAACAAATCCCAATGGATCTTGATACTCGAAAAGAAAAAGTATTACTAGACACAAAACTTATATAAAAACAACAACAATAAATTGTTGAAAGAAAAAGGTATTACCAGGAATAAATAAATAAAATTTAGTTGGCAATAAATGACCCGCCGAGGTTGATATGCAATAAAACAACCATCAATCAAAACAATTGAAAAAAAATGAATTTCGTATGTTTATAAAGTATTGCTTTCTGATAGAAAAATAATGCTCACGCAAAGCTACGGCTTGATAAGTTATTCAGACTTTCTTCCGTTGGGAACAATGGTTAAGAGGTGATATGCTGACTTTAAACGCAGTCTTACAGACACAAATAATGCTGAACGCTCAACTCGCCTAAAATCAGTAGTGGTCCCGGAAGAAACAAAAAAAAAACCCAACAAACTTGTTTTGGCCGAACGTAAATTGAAGTTGCGTGAGATAGCAGAGGAGTTGAACAAATCAGAAGGCAGTGTATTCACCATTTGTCATGAACATTTGTCAATGAGAAAGCTGTATTCAAAGTGGGCACCGCGTTCACAATTCAGAGCGTTGTTTGAAACTGTTTCAACACATCAAGAAATAGGTTTTGCATAAATATGTGACAATGGATGATACATGGATCCACCACTTCACTGCGGAGTAAAATTAACAGTCAGCTGAGTGGACAGCATCAGGTGTAAGCCATCCAAAGCGACCAAAGACATCAGCAGGCAAGGTTTTGGTCTCCGTATTTTGGGATACGCAAGGTATTTGTTTCATCGATTATCTTGAAAAAGGAAGAACCATCAATAGCGAATTTTATATAGCATTATTGGTGTGTTTGGCAGGAGAAATCGTCAAAATCTGCCTGAAATGAAGAAGAAAATATGACCTTTTACCAAGACAAGGCACAAGTCGATCGCAACGATGACAAAACTACATGAATTGCACTTCGAATTGGTTCCGCATCCACCCTATTCTCCAGATCTCCCCACCCAGCGGCTACTGGCTGTCTACAGACCTCAAAAGAATGCTCCAGCGAAAGAGATTTGGCACCAATGAAGAAGTGATATCAGAAACTAAGGTGTATTTTGAGGACAAAGAAAAATCTCTCTACAAAAAAAGGCATTGTTAGAGAAGTGTTGAAATCAGTGTATCACCCTAGAAGGAGACTATGTTGATAAATAAAACCGAATCTTGTTGAAAAGTTGTTTTGATTTTGGATTTGAGTTTTGTTTAACGGCATATCAACCTATTGTGGTTATTTAATGCCGAAAAAGAGTTTAAAGATATTTTTTTAATGTTCGGTTATAGTAAGAAAGTTGATTTAGTCAGATTTTGACGAAAATTTTTATTTTTATTTTAGAAAACTGAAGATGTCTTCTATTTTCGTATTCAAAAATGTATTGCTGGCAATCATTTATTTTTCTTAGGAAAATATTGTTTGTAATATTTTTCTTTCAAAAGCGTATATTTTTCTATAAATGTCTATTTTTATATATATTATATTTCTATAAAAGTATTTTCATACTTTCATAGTGTTTTGACCCTAGTTTGGGGGTTAGCTATTTTCCCATAGCTGGGACCCTAGCAGGTGCTACCACTCCGGGTCAGAGTGGACCTGGGAACAACAGCAATTAAGAGGTGGTTCCATGCTCCTCACAACCTCCCAATCAGAGGCATTGCTGCTGGATGCAGTTTACCGTCATACCCAGGACCGGAAAAGTTGTTGCTCTATGAGTTAGGCCCAGGATTTATTGAGTGAGGTGTTAATCTTTTGAACCTCAGCCGTTGAACAAGAGAAACAAAAGCCATATTGCTTGTTTGGAAGGAGATGTCTCGACGGGAGATGCTTACGCATAGCAGAGTTTCTTGAGATCGGAAGACAGGGTAAGGCCGAGTAGGCGAAGTGTATTGCACTCAGGTCCATGCTTATGGGAGGCAGGAGAGGTTGCCTGTCTTTACTATTTTTTTGCTTTAGTTACCAAAAATATTATTATATAAATATATTTTATTATTTTTGGTAACTATTGCCGTTGCCAAGCGGAGTTTTATGTCAACACAAAATAAAATCGTCGGTGATGGTGGATTTTATAATATTTCAGTTTAAACTACCTCTCTGAAGATGGTTCATGTGAGCCGAAAGCTTAGAAGAAAACCAATAAATAATTATTCAAATGTTGGAGAATTTTTGTCTTTATTTTCAACTGAAATTAAAGCAAAAATACGACGTTTAGAACGTCTCATGATTAAACATAATAGACATTCATTGTCTCTTATATTTAATAGCATATGTTTAGAAAATTACTTGCTGCATCGATATACTATATATATATATATATATATATATATATATATATATATATATATAATCAATTTTCTGCACTATTGTAAGAACTGCAACCTTGAAAGTTCTGAATATCGTTTCTTATGTTTTTTTCTACGAGTGTATCAAATTTGATTAAAATCGGACGAATCCTTCTATAACCCGATTTTTTCGATTATCGATTTTTGATATTTATCGAGGATACCTCGACACAAAACCTAGCTAAGAACACTCACAGAAGCTTATAGTAAAACTGTGTAACTTTTCAAGAAAATTGGTTCAACCGTTTCGGAGTCTATAGGTAACGGATACACACACACACACACACACACACACACACACACACACACACACACACACACAGACAAAGTTTCATTTATAAATAAGTTTAGATATTTATGGTTCTATGATCCTAGTAGCACAATACTTTAAACAGATATATTTATTGTCTGGAGATCCGTGTTCTCATTTACGTGTCGGTATCGACACTTTCTATTTACGTAACAAAGTATCATATAGGAAAACTGATATTGCATTAAACTTCCGTACACTTTTCTTTGTTCCAAACGATATTTTTTTCTGTCTCCTAATACTCTGGCTAGCTTTTGAATGGTAATTCATGCCAATTCACCTTTTGATTTTATGCCGCATTTTGACATATTCTGTTAAAACACTTTCGAGATATTTAAAATTTTGTACATGTTTAATTTTGGTATAACATATTTGGGATTTGGAATTCCAAAAATCACGAAGGCTATATTTCAATTTCAGAAAACCACAAAAACGTCGCACGAAGGATAGGATTTTTTAAACATTCCTAGGTAAATAGTGGGTTCCTTAGCTAAAGATAAAATACGTTCCACGACCGACACTTGATAAGAAAGACGATTAGAGAAATGCTCTGATCTGATAGCAGAAGCTTCACTCTAGTAGTCAAATGCGACGAGAAGATCTGTTTGGCACTGTTCATGTGGACACAAGATAAAATTGTGATCGGTGTAGCGGCAAATAATTATATCAACCGATTGTTTGTCTGGGCGACTTTCCAAAATAAAATATAAAAGGAATTTTTTTAAGATACACAAGTAGAACCAGTGTGGAAGATCAACGTATAGACGGAAGACAGACAGAAGCAACAGAACCGTCTTGTAATCCGGGGAGAACTACCTCGTCGGTTAAATAAAGTGGGTGGCAAAAAAAAAAAAGAAACAAACAGCGTACAAGAACAATACGTCTAAGGCCCGTTTGAAAGAAAAAAAAACCCAAAACGAAAGCTTAGCAGTAACGTGCTCGATGCGAAAGTACGAAAGTACGAAAGTAGAGCGAGAATACAACACGAAAAATCTAGAAGTGAGCCACCACCTACCGCGGTTTCACACGGTTTTCACGCGGTTTCTTACCTTGAAGAACCGTTTGTGTGAAACCGCGGTAGGTGATGGCTCGCTTCTAGATTTTTTGTGTTGTATTCTCGCTCTACTTTCGTACTTTCGTACTTTCGCATCGAGCACGTTACTGCTAAGCTTTCGTTTTGGGTTTATTTTTCTTTCAAACGGGCATTAGACGTATTGTTCTTGTACGCTGTTTGTTTCTTTTTTTTTTTTGCCACCCCCTTTATTTAACCGACGAGGTAGTTCTCCCAGGATTACAAGACGGTTTATATGACTGTTAAGTTAGCATTATTTTCGGATGTTGTTATTAGTGTTGACTTACAGTGATTAAGTTCATTATGTATATATATATATATATATATATATATATATATATATATATATATATATAATTATTATTATTATTGTTATTATTATTAAAATACTTTAATCCAAACGGAAAAGTAGGAAGGTAAATCCCAAAAACCTGATCCTAATTAATATTAAAATTTTAATATTAAAAAATGATACAGGAGGAGAGCTCAATATAATTAAAATTGCAAAGATAATATACTTTTAACCCACGTATAAGGTTAGTTTTGTTTGACACGTATCGAGCGTTTCTAATATGAATTTTTTTTCTTTTTTCCTTTCTGTTTTTCTCTCCTTGTTTTCATTATTTTTCTTACCTCCAACTTCCCCTTTCTGTTTTGTTTAACCCTATTCTCAATTTAACACCACTCCTTACCCCTTTTCCTTTGTAAAGCTAGACGAAACTAAATTTTCCATTTCTTCGCTTACAACTCTATCTAAAAGTTAAAATCTAAAATTAGACATGATTTACTTCCGAAAAGGTTTTTGTGGCGTAAGTTTCTCAAACCTTAACTGTCATTTTTTAGTTTATTTTTTAATTCTTTTTTATTTTTATTTTTTATTCTCTATTTTTATTCGTTTTTTTATATCCATTTTGAAATATACACGGCTGCTGAGGAGATGTGAAATCTCTCTTAGGAATTTCATATTGAAATGTTAAAATTTATTTTAATTTTATATATATATAAATATATATATATATATATATATATATATATAAGAAATATTAAGACAGACACGTTATTTCATGGTGAATCGGAAATATAGGCCTATTTCAGGCGAACCATCATCAGCTTCCGTCTTTATTTTACAAAAGATTTTACACCAATCCTTTGTAAAATAAAGACGGAAGTTGACGATGGTTCGCCTGAAATAGGCTTATACTTCCGATTCACCATGAAATAACGTGTCTGTCTTAATTTTTCTTATATTTGCTCTGTATGTATTTATATACATATATATTTAGAGCTCGCTTAGAGAATTATCCTACCACTGTATACACAGGATACTTCTTTGGATTCTTCTATACTCACACTGCATGCTGAAATTTATATATATATATATTATCTGGGATCTCAACTCTGCCTTCATATTTCGGACTTTCACTCAGCAATCTTCAAAAATATCTTTCGGAATATCATCGCGCATTTGAATATCAATTTCTCGTTTATTACTCGATCTGTTACCCACTCGGCCCAGTCCCGCCCGGCCTCGCCTTGCCCCTTCCATCTCGCTCTCTCGCTCTCTTAACATCCTTGCATCATTTAGTTTGGGTTTTGTTTCTTACTAGCTTTTGAACGATTTTTAAAGAATTGAATCTTCTTTTGCAGTTTTTCCCCCTCTTTTTCAGCAATTATTCTTTCTTTTTGTTTTTCATTCGTCCGTTTTTTTGTTATTAGATTTTTCATGTGTTTTCCCTTTCATTCTTCTTTTCTCTGTTTTCGTTTCATTTATTATTTGTTTTCTGTTCTTTCTTTCTTTCTTTCTTTCTTTCTTTTTTTACTGTCTTCCCTTCTAATATTATCAATTATTTTTCGTTCTTTCCTTTCTTGTATCTGTAGTGTCTCTCTTTTCCTGCATCTGTCAGCATTCTTTCTTTCTTTCTTTCTTTCTTTCTTTTTTCTTTCTTTCTTTCTTTCTTTCTTTCTTTCTTTCTTTCAAATTTTAGCTCTTATTTTTCCTTCTTTCTTTTGTTGTATCTATAGTCTCTCTTTCTTTCCCTGCCTCTATCAGCAATTCTTCTTTCTTTCTTTCTTTCTTTCTTTCTTTCTAATTTTATCGCTTATTTTTCCTTCTTTCTTTTAGATATCGATTGTGTCTTTTTCTTTCCCTGCCTCTATAAGCATTCTTTCTTTCTTTCTTTCTTTCTTTTTAATATTATCGCTTATTTTTCGTTCTTTCCTCTCTTGTATTTATAGTGTCTCGTTCTTTTCCTGCCTCTGTAAGAATTCTTTCTTTTTTCTTTTTTTCTTTTTCCTTTCTTTCTTTTTCCTTTCTTTCTGTCTTTCTTTCAAATTTTAGCTCTTATTTTTCCTTCTTTCTTTTGTTGTATCTGTAGAGTCTTTTTCTTTCCCTGCCTCTATAAACCTTCCCCTATCTTTCTTTCTTTCTTTCTTTCAATTCTTCCTTTCCTTCTTTTTTCGTTCGTTCGGTCTTTGTTTTTTAATTTTTTCTTATATTTCCCTTTCATTCCGTTTTTCTTTTCTTCGTTTTTTCTCTTTCTTTCTTTCTTTCTTTCTTTCTTTTTTAGCTTTTTCACGTGTTTTCCTGTCACATTCCTTTTTTTTATTTCTGTTTCCTGTATTTATTTGTTCTTTTTTCTTTCCTCCTTTTTTTCGTTCTTTTTGTCTTTTCTTCATCTTTTCAGATATTTTCCCTTCCATTCCTTTTTCTTCATTTCCTTTCCTCTCTTTATTTCTTTGTCTTTCATTCTTTTTTACGTTCTAACTTTGAAGCTGTTCTTCTCTGTTTGGCTGCAGTTTTACAAGATTCTGACCTATTCTTAAAAATTCCACTGGAAATGAGAAATCGAATAGCCGCATTCGAATTCCAGTTTATTTCGTTGCATTCACAACCTACTGCGGAGAAATCTTCTGCCTAAATAAAAATGGAGTCAGCTTAATAGTGGGCCAAGACATGAAGAATTTCCATCTGGGGAACTGCAAAAAATTTGAAACAATTCTCGTGGTCAAACTGAAAGGAAGGCCGTTCAACATTGCTTTTGTTGTAGTGTATGCACGGACAACGCAAAGCACTGAGGAGGAAATAGAATCTTTCTAGTACATACTGGGCAATGCCAACGTTCATTGTAAAACACAAGACATTAGAATTATCATGGAAGATCTGAATGCTAAAATAGGCAAGTGAAGAAAAGTGTAACAGTTAGGCAACCGAGGAGAAAATAGATCTAATGTTGAACAGCGAATGGCTAGGTGGTAACCAAACCTTGTTTCAAGAACACCCAAGACGATTATGGAAGCCCAGAAGATGACAAAAACTTAATCGATTATATAACTATAAAAAAGATACAGAAATGCAGTTCTTCAATGCAAAACTTATCCAACCGCCAACTGTGGAAGCAACCATCTCTCGGTTATATGTAAGCGAAGATTGAATCTTCGGAAATTGAAGAAGTTTAGTGCAGCACCCAGAATTCAATACAACAGACTTGTGAACGACCTCAACCTGAAGGAAAAATACACTGAGGGTATGAAAAAATATGAATGACAAATTAAAAACGGAAACGCGAAATGGAACGCACTAAAAGAAACGTTAGCGACATCGCGAATGACATTGTTTCAAATGAAAACACGCAGAAGAAACAAATGACTTGATCACAAATGAGATTCTAGACATGACGTAAAAAAAGACAGAAAACAATGCCAAGATATGGAACGGAATACAGAAAACTACACAAAGAAATAAGGAAAATGCAAACAAGCTGAAGAGGAATGGCTGAACAACAAATGTGCAGAACTAGAGAGCTTTAGCATGAATAAAAAAGGAAATGTGCATAAAAATAAGAGAACTAACAGAACAAAATACACTAAACAGGATGTATAAAATCTAAGAAAGGAACGCTCATATTAGAGAATGAGAAAATACCTCAGCGATATTTCTTTTGAAAAATCATTCCTTTCCTTATACATTCATGTTTTTATGTAACACTATTAAGTTTTTATTGAATGTATATTTACTAAATTGTAACTGATTTTCTTTATATATATATATATATATATATATATATATATATATATATATATATATATATAAACTTATTTATAAATGGAACTTTGTCTGTGTGTGTGTGTGTGTGTGTCCGTTATCTATAGACTGCGAAACGGCTGAACCGATTTTCTTGAAAATTTACACAGTTCTACTATAAGCGCCTGCGAGTGTTCTTAGCTAGGTTTTGTATCGCGGTACCCCCGATAAATATCGAAAATCGATAATCGAAAAAATCGGGTTATAGAAGGAGTGATTCGACTTTAATCAAATTTGATACAATCATAGACAAAGACATAAGAAACGATATTCACAAGTTTCAAGGTTGTAGTTCTTACAATAGTGTAGAAAATCTATAATGTATATATATATATATATATAAGGCAAGATGTTTGTGTGTGTGTCTATTTATCTGCCTGTATATCGGTATTTTTTCAACCCTTTTATTTTAGTTTTTGCTTCGGGTCCTAATATGGACGTGTGGGCGTCTACGGAGAATCAAATAAAAGAGAAGAGTTTTTTTAGGTGGGTGGGGGAGATATTTCTATTGCCTACTGTCGTACCATTTGGATCTGACGAACCGCGTTAAGAACATCAAAGCGGTGAAATATGTATTATTCAAGGTAATAATAAAAAATCCTTTATAAAATATTACTCTGTTAAATTAATAAATGAATTTAACATCGAGTTCTCTCGAGTTCGTCTCTTTTGGAATTTACCCGGATTACATACCAAGTGTACTATGTTATATATATATATATATATATATATATATATATATATATATATGTATTATAAAGGATTTTCGATTATTTCCATGGATAATACATATTTCACCGCTTTGATGTTTTTAACGCGACTCGTCAGATTTGGATCTGACGAGCCGCGTTAAGAATATTGAAGCGGTGAAAAATGTATTATCCAAGGTAATAATCGAGAATCCTTTATAAAATATTACTCTGTTAAATAAATGAATTTAACATCGAGTTCTCTCGAGTTCGTCTCTTTTGGAATTTACCCGGATTACATACCAAGTGTACTATGTTATATATATATATATATATATATATATATATTTCAGTCTAGTAGTTAGACGGTTCTGATCTTATATAGGTTATGTGAACAATGCAATTTTGTTTACGATTTAAAAACTAAAAAAAGATTTCCTACTGTCTGCAGCATTTTTAGTTTTCTTGTTTTCTTCCTACCGTTTTTCTTTAATCCACAATTTATTTTAAACCTCCTTCGGAATTACCTTATGCATTGCTCTGTCCTATCTTCTTCATCAATTTTTCTTTCTATCACATCCAGTCTGTCTTCTCAATCACCACTGCCACAAACCAGCCAAGTACCGTCTGTCCCCAACCGTCACCGGAATCCGCTTACGATCTGTCACGACCAGTATCGATATCGATTTAAAAAACGCTGCTGAACTGTTCAATAGCTATTACTGCAGACGATCAACCATCACCCGCCAAAGTGTTTCCCGCCCAAATATCTCCCGCCAAAACCTTCCCACCATTCAACGCACGGGCCAGTCTCGCTCAGATCTCGCTGTACAAACGTCTTCATAAACTTCTCATTCTTTTGTATTCTCAATGAAACAACAATTATTCAAACACCGTATAATTTCCCCACCTCAACTCCTCTCATTCTTTTCACCCTTTGATAAAATGTAAGGAAGTCCTTGTGATTATCACAATGTTTTACACCTTGGAAGGCGTTACGATCTCGACGTATTAAATATATATCGAGATAGTAAAGTCTCCCAAGGTATTAAACAATGTTGTAATCACAAAGAATTCTAGTGGGGGAAAAGCAAATGTTATTCTCCCGAGGACTCTATGAATTTATATCATGAACTTACGCTTTTAATTTATTTGGTTGAACATTATGTTTAATAGATACTCGTATTTGATGAGATATTCTGTTTTTAATTAAAGAGTATATTTATATATATAAATCTACCGGCCATACTATTTTTGAAAAATTTTGTTGAAAAATGTGTGTCATTTGGCAGTTTTCTTTAGTTGTATCAGGTTCGAATCCTGCCGAATGACACACCTTTTCCTAACAAAATATCTAAAAAATACTAAGGCCGGTAGAGTTTTATATATATATATATATATATATATGTAAACATGTTACGGAAATTAACGAAATTTAACGAAACTTGGTTATAAGCAACCGACAATTTGTAATGAATTGTTTTGAACATTATTTTTACCGATACTCGCATTTAAGTAGATATTCTGTTTTTAATTAAACAGTATTTTATATTTATATCTACCGGCCTGATTATTTCACGATAAAGGTTCGAATCCTGCTGGGTAGAACACATTTTCGTCTTAAAAAAAAAATTATCGTGAAATAACCAGGCCGGTAGATATAAATATGAAATACTGTTTAATTAAAAACAGAATATCTACTTAAATACGAGTATCGGTAAAAATAATGTTCAAAATAATTCATTACATATATATATATATATATATATAATTAAAAACAACATATCGTCTCAAATACGAGTATCTATTAAAAATTAGGTTAAAAAAATAAATATGTCGTTTATTAATCCATTTCGTTAATAATCAGGACTTTCCATAACATTCATGTATTTCTTCTATTCGCAGAAGTGTTCTGCTATACCAGTGTTTTCCAATATTTTTAAGCAATAGCACACCTAGGATCAAACTAAAATATCACGTCACATTTAGTAAACTTTTTAAAAGTTATACATTTAAATGGTATGAAATAAAACTATAGAAAGATACTACAGACTTTATTTAAATTTTTCTGTTCAAATATTTGTGCGATTTTTTTAGCGCGAAACATGTGAATTATATGAAAAATAGTTCAATAATTATTCATTTATTTAAACACCAACGGTTTAGTACAACCACATACACATATACGGTGTATCAAAAATATGTTGGGGAGCAGATTACTCAAACCAAAACAAGGACAAAAATAGATATTAACATATGCCCCCAAATTCTTTGTTTTCAGATAAATTTAAAGTTTTACGGTTGCGCTGTTAAGTGTACACTTCAAGATACAATCAAGACATATGTAGGGATTAAATAAAAATTCAAAATAAAATAAAAACTACGGAATAAAATAAAAATACAAAATAAAATAAAAGTACGAAATAAAATAAACATACAAATCTCCCAGGAGTCCTCTGACAGGAAAGACGCATGTGCAAAAAGAGAGACCTTCTGGTGCCAATAATAAACTCTCTCTCTTTCTCTGTTAGACTTTGGATGATAAAGACGTGCCAAACTGTTCGGGAAGGAATTTCCACAACGAGAGGTCGTTGGAACCAAAAATAAAATCAGTGTCCAAACTGTCTGTCTAGTGTCTCTGTATCTTTCCTTTTCTCTTTGCCTATTTATTTCAACGGCGAAGGCCATTCAACAAGTTTTGGATGTTTAGGCGAAAGAACCAACCCAGCAGTAATAGCCATAACATTCCATACATACATTTACAAACTTTGCGAGTAGTGTTCCTGACAGCAAAACAAGGTAAAAATATCAATGTAAACATATTATGTCATCGTTGTACTTCAACACAGCAACTCATACAAATGTGTTGTATCGTGAAATGAAGTGATACACAAGACATCACTTGACGTAGAGTTTTTTAATATTTGTAAACGTAAATCTATCTCTAATCATACTTTTAAATGTTGTTTTAAAGAAAAATATTGTTTTCTTTAATATTCTTTAAATGTTGTTTTCTTTAAAAGTATTATTAGAGATAGGTTTACGTTTACAAATATTAAAAACTCTATCGCTTTCTACGTCAAATGACGTAAACATCACTCTACGAACGCTCTCGCGACGAACGTTTCTTGTTTAAATTTTAAAATCATTTGTTTCTGATGAATGGCCGAGGCCGGTCTGAAATATCAAATATATATATATATATATATATATATATATATATATATATATATATGATAATAGAAATAAATAAATACAGTCAAAAAATACATTTTTAAACTTACAACTTTTTAGTAGTTTTTCCTATATATATATATATATATATATCATTCGAGGTAACCAAGCGGTTCAGGCAAATGTAACCGTTTAGGACAATGTAGTGCGTAGACGTAATGGACGGTACTCGTCGTATACAGTATCCTGAGATATACGTAATCAATAGACGTAGGCCAATAGACGGAGACCTTTATTCGAAGACTTGTAGAGTTCTAGTCGTAGACATGTAGACATCTAGTCGTAGACTGGTAGACCTCTAATTGTAGACCTGTAGACCTCTAGTCGTAGATAGAGATTCCCTTACTCATTTATTCGTCTTTCTCACCAAGCTACGTTATACTTACACGCGTCCAAAACCAAACATATTCTCTTTTTTCTCACACATACAGACGAAGAAATCTCCTCCCTTCTATTATTTCAAAGTTTCCTACACATTTGACACTAAAACAACCCTAGGATCATGATTGATTTACTGTTTTACTGTTGGAATAGAATTCTTCCACGAATGTTCAGAACTTTTCTTTCTCCAGACCTTTGCCACACCATTTCTGCCAAAATTTCAATTTTTATTTTGTCTTACCAAAATACATTTTGTCAAAATGCTGCATGCTTGATACAATGCTCGTTTGCTAAATCCAATCTAGCAAGAACGTGATTTCGCATCAGAAGTGTTTTTCCTTGAAGCTCCGGCTTATGGCCATATCACTTTGAATATACCGGTCCTCGCTCGATCACCAAAATTAACCAACGTTGATTCTGGTCAGTACTTAGATGGGTGACCGCTTGGGAATACCAGGTGCTGTAAGTGTAGAGTGACGGATGTGCGTGCTTACGGCCATATCACGTTGAATACACCGGTTCTCGCTCGATCACTGAAGTTAAGCAACGTTGAGCCTGGTCAGTACTGAGATGGGTGACCGCTTGGGAATACCAGGTGCTGTAAGCGGTTAGTGACGGATGTGTGTTGTGGTGCAGTGGATATCGGCTCTGAAAGAGAAATCTGTGAACTGAGTTCGAATTCCAGTTGAATTCGCTACATTCACTTAAGCACTGGTACCCTTGGCAAAGGTATTAATCCGTCCCTTCTCTCCAGTTATGGGTTTAATAACAAGGGTAGAACTTGGGGACCCTGCTCTTAAAAACAAATCCCAATGAATCTTGATACGCGAAAAGAAAAAAAAATGTATTACTAGACACAAAACTTATATAAAAACAATAAACTGTTGAAATAAAAAGGTATTACCAGCAATAAATAAATAAAATTTGGTTGGCAATAAATGACTCGCCGAGGTTGATATGCCATAAAAACAAAACAACCAAACCTTGAAGTTCCCAAAAAGATACCCCTTGGAAAGGTATTTATCCGTCTCTTTCTTTCAGTTATGGATTAAATAGTAAAACTGATTGGGTTCTATAGCCTTGACTGGCAAACAGTCTGCTTCAGAAATAAGGGCAACCTAATGCGGGATACTATTTTTGCCTAGTCAGTCATGTCTCGAAAGAGACATGATCATCCAAAGCGTGTATCACGTATGGCACTTAACTGAATGAATTTAATAGTTGAAAATATTATTAAGGTTTCTACTGGGCATAAAGTGGGGGATCAGTTTTCTATTTTTATAAAGTAATAAGCTGATCCCCCACTAATTATACCTAATATAATAATGTAATATAATGTATATCTTCTTCCTCCAGTTATAGGTTGAACAACAAAAGGAACAGACTGGGTTCTATAGCCTTGGTTGGCAACCAGTCTACCGCAAAATGAACTGGCAATTTCTACTCCAATAGCTTCTTTCCTCGCACTTCCCGCCTATGGAATTCCCTACCGCATGCTTGCTTCTAAACGGCTACAACCTCCAGGAGTTTAAATGTAAGGTCAATAGACACCCCCTAACACACTAACTCACACCCACTCTCTCAAACTCTCTCCCTATGTACATCCTAAGTCGTCTATCACCCTTCTTCTGACATTTCCTATACCCAATCCCTCTATGTAACCCCCCTTCGCTATAGTGGCAGTGGAATGCCTTGCTTGGGGTGACACGATTAAAAAAAAAACTACTGCAGGATAATTTTTTGCCCAGTCAGTCATGTCACTTTCGAGACATGATTGCCTAAGCGTGTATCACGGATGGCACTTGACTGACTGACTGAATATAATAGCTGAAAACATGATTAAGGCTTCTACTGGGCATAAAGTGGGGGATCAGTTTAATATTGTATGAAGTGATAGACTGATCCCCCACTAATTATACTTAATATAAAAAATGTAATATGATCTATTGCTTCTCCAAAGAGCTATGAGTTAAACAACAGGACAGATTGGGTTCTATAGCCTTGGTTGGCAACCAGTCTACCGCAGAAAGCAATGGCAACCTACTGCGGGATACTATTTTTTGGTCTAGTCAGTCATGTCTCTTTCGTGATAAGATCTCCCAATGCGTGTATCACGTCTGGCATTTAACTGACTGACTTACAAAAATTCGAAGTAAGAATACCCCAGACACTTATTTATTGTATTCTGTCAGTTTCTGATCAATATTTATTTTTTCATTTGACGCCAAACTCACAATTATGTCCAACGCCACTACTACAACCAGATAATACTCGTTTTGTTGTTGCTACATCTTGAAGTTTCTTATTTTTACAAGTATTTTTGTATAGACGCTGACAATTAAGCCACTATTAAGTTACTTACAGAGAAAGCAATTAATCAGCAGTTTAGAAATTTATTATCAAAATGGTTCTGGTCCAGCAACACAAATCGTTCCGATGGATTAAATCTGCACCTTCAGAAAGTTATTAATCACTATTTTATCCCTCCAGCTATGGGTTAAATAGCAGAATAGATTAGGTTTTTTAGCATTGGTTTGCCACTAGTTTACTACATAAAGTAATAGCAACCTACTGCAAGAAAATCTTCTGCCCAGTCAGTCATGTCTCTTTTGAGACATGATTGCCTGAGTGTGTATCACATTTGACACCTTAGTTACCAGAAGAAAAAGTGCCTCATCTTGCATGATAAATAGTTTGAACATAGTCTTCACAATGACTTGTGACTTCATCCCAAGACAACCATTGATGGCCGCCAGATTGTTTCGTTGTCACTCACAAGGCTTGGGTCAATCTGTGGTTTGGTTTCCAATGATGCTGTACATTGGGATTGGAAATTGCCTGCCCAGTCTGACAACATCAAGAAGTTACCATCCTAAGAAATCGCTCATCATCATGAGAGATTCAAACCAAGGTCTCCTTAATGTCATAACCACTTTGCCTTGCACTCATGCATACGAAGAAATATATATATTTCTCGCACTTCCCGCCTGTGAACTTTCCTTCGATTTACTTGTTTTCCCAACAGCTATAATCTCCAAGAATTTAAATGTAAAGTTAATAGTCATCTTCTATCTCACTAACCTGCATCCTCTCTCTCATGCTCCTTTCTCCATCCACTCTACTCTCATCAGTATTCTTATCCTTCTCTTACGCACTTCCTGACACCCCTTATAACCTGTCACACTTTCTTATAACTTTCCTCCAATGTAACCCCCTGCAAAACAGTGTCAGTAAAATGCCTTGCTTGGGGCGATATGAATATAAAAAGATTTCTATACTGTTATAATGTGGCTATAAAGTGGGGGATCAATTCTACATTACAATCAATATATAAACTGATCCCTTACTTTATGGTCACATTCATTTTTCTCTTACCCACTTCATGACACCCCCTATAATCTGTCACTGTTTCTCATAACTTCTCCTATGTAACCCCCTGTGCAACATGGACAGTAAAATACCTTGCTTGGGACGATATTATTATAAAAAGAAAAATTCTATACTATTATAATGTGGATATAAAGTGGGGTATCAATCCTACATAGCAATCAATATATAAACTGATCCCTCACTTTACGGCCACAATCATCCTTCTCTTACCCACTTCCTGACACCCTGTATTACTTGTCACTCTTTCTCATAATTTTCCTCCTATGTAACCCCATGCAAAACAGTGGCAGTAAAATGCCTTGCTTGGGGTGATATGATTATAAAAATAAAAAATATACCCGAATAGATTTCATCTCGAATAAAATGCATCTGGAATATTTTTTCATTTGATTCTTTGTGTTTTATTACGATTAATTGTAGAGTGACCGAATTGCCACTTTGTACATAAATATTAGGTGTTTATAAGTATTTGCTCGCAATTATAAGTCTCTTACACAATTTATTTATGTACCTACCCCTCTATCCATCAATCTATATGTACCCATATCTCTCAATATATGTATATATCTCATTCTGTTTGCTACTATCTAATTCTTTCCATATCAATGTGCTCACCTCCACAACGTTATATAATTTTGATTGTTTCCTAGCAAATAAAAATGGAGGCCGATGCTTTTAGCATGGTGACATAAATCCCAAGACATTAAAGGCGGATATAGTTTGGGCTGTCATACGCTAATTTCTTTTCCTTTTAACTTGAAACTATTTCATCATGAGGAGCTTTCAGGAAATTCAGTTTGAAGGATTCCAGTAAACTGCATTTCTTAGAATTCTGTCACTTTCCAAAAGCTGACTGCTCTGAGAATGTCATTGACCTTCTTTCATGAAACCGTCAAGACAACCAAAATCGACACAACGTGTTTGGTTAAATACATAAACAGTTAATCCAAATGATGACAGTGAACTTTTTAAAAAAGTGTATTATTTATGGTTGTTCAATCTTGTATTGTTTACAGAAAAGTGATAATTTGAATTCATTTTGTTGAAGAACATGGTTGAAGGCATCCCCCAATTGTAAAAAAATTCTTCTTTCACCACATTTTGTCGTGTACCTTTAGGACGTAGTTGATCATAGATCCCTGTAATCTACTACTGATATGTACCAGAAAAAGAATATACATATCACCCGAGGTAGTGTCTTAGGAAATGTTACCGGGAAGATCAATCTAATAAGTAGATGTAATGACGGTACTCATCGTATGCAGTATCCTGAGACGTAGGCGTAGTTAGTAGACGAAGATCTCTAGTTGTAGATCTCCAGTAGAAACCTCTAGGGGAAGACCAATAGACCTCTGGATCTTTGGACGTCCTTACATTAGTATATACACCATCCAATCACATTCCAGAGAAGGGGAATCAAGGTGTATAGATATTCATTACCTAATCATTTTATCAGTTACGTTAAACAGCAGATGTAATAGACAGGTACATCCGGTTGCGGATAAGGTCAACAAAGGTCAAGGGTTGTTGACATACATCCGGCCATAGATAAAGTCAACTGGGGACAAAGGTGATTGACAAATACATCTGGTTGTTGATGGTGCTAACAAAGCGACAACCCGAAAAATAAAATCCAAGTGCGAGTTTTAAGGAAAAGAAAAACCAGGTGCTAGTTTTAAGAAAAAGAAAAAAACAGGTGCTAGTTTTAAGAAAAAGAAAAAACCAGGTGCTAGATTTAAAATTCAAGACTATATAAAGTCTTGAGTTTTCTCTGAAAAAAAAACAACAACAGAGAACTCCCGCTGGTTTTAGACTCCCGACGGTATCTTCGTGTGCGCAACTCTCTTCGACTGCCCTCTTGCTCCACACAAGCGTCACCGACGAGGGATGAAAATAGATTTATATTTTTATATTACTCGTTGTCTGTCACGACGATCGTTGTGTAATAGCGCAATATGTAACATCCCTACAATTTCCTATCATTTCTAACTCAATTTTTCTTTTAATATACTTTCAACTCCATCTTTGACATCCATTTGCACGAGCTCACTAGGCAGTTACTCAACATTTTCTCCAACCCCTCTTCTCTTATGAATATAATATTCATTTCTTCCCTGTAAGCACTAGAAATAGAACTTAATTTTTCTTTTATATATATATATATATATATATATATATATATATATATATATATATATATAGAGCAAATATAAGAAAAATTAAGGCAGACACGTTATTTCATGGTGAATCGGAAGTGTGGGCCTATTTCAGACGAACCATCATCAGCTTCCATCTTTATTTAACAATTCAGGTAAAATCCTTTGTTAAATCAAGACGAAAGCTGATGATGGTTCACTTGAAATAGGCCTATATTTCCGATTCACCATGAAATAACGTGTCTGCCTTAATTTTATATATATATATATATATATATATATATATATATATATATATATATATATATATAAACCGATGAAAGCATACCTTCATTAGTTCGGTGGTGTGACAGGACAACTTGAAGTAGATAAATTGTCGTTTTTTCCTACGACAACTGAGCAGAAACTGCGCCACACCCTCATTGAATGAACGACTAGTAGAAAGAGAAAAGGAAACAAGTTGTTAGCTTGTAATCAGGAGTATTTTAAAGAATTTTGGGCAGCAAACACCCCATGCGACTAACGCAGGATTAAGAAAAAAAAAACTGTGGAATACGTCAGATATTAAACGAGAAGAAAAACAATGTCTGGAGCAAAGTGAAGCGTAAATTATTTGTAAACTTGGCATCTACTCTGATAACACAGCCATTTAATCATTTCTCGAGAGTAAGGCTGATTAGTTCGACAATATGAAAATGGCAGCCGATGTTGAAAACGACCTCAAGTTTGTCTTTAAATGTAGAAAATGATGGATTCTTAATTTTATCGCCTCCAAAACTAAATCTCTCCATTAATCATGAGAGAGACTCTTTTCTGTCTCCCATCAGCATGGCTAATGCTAACCTCCAAGAAAGTATTTCATTGCACCTACTATGAATAACGTTTTCAACTGACATGGTGGGGAAAGACTACATTTAATCCGTTTCTAGCACAGCTCTTAAGAATGTTGGGTCACTGTTTTGGGGGAGGCAATTTTTCTCTCCAGAATATATTTAACATATTTATAAGTCTACTATTTACCCATGCTTAGAATATTACTGCCAAATATGGTCTGATTCTCCTTCAATTTACCTTGAGCTCCTTGCTAAGTTCCAAAGAAGAATCGGTAAGATTGTTGGCCTTCATTTGGCGACTCGGCTACGATCTCTTTCCCATCACCGTAAGGTGGCCTCCCTGTGCCTTTTCTATAAATACATTCATAGTAATTGTTCGGATGAGCTCTTCCCTATGGGACCTAGATTTTATGAACTTAAGCGCAGTACTAGACTGGATGTGCATTGTGGTGCAGTGGAAATCGGGGTGCCGAGTTCGAATTCCAGTTGAATTCCTTGCATTCACTTACGCACAAATACCCTTGGGAAAGGTATTAATCTGTCTCTTCCCTCTAGATATGGGTTAAATATTAAAAAAGATTGGGTTCTATAGCCTTGGCTGGCAACCAGTCTACTGCAGAAAGCAATGGTAATCTACAGCGGGATAATTTTCTGCTCAGTCAGTCATGTCTCGAAAGAGACATGATCGCCTAAAGTGTGTATCACGTATGGCACTTACCCGATTAGACTGAATCGATATTTCATTAATTTACATTTGAGTTGGTTAGATGTAGCCAAAGATTCCATGCTAACCGTTTCTTTTCTCGCATTTCTCGCTTATGAAACTCCCTTCTGTCTCTATTATTTCAATTTTATTATTCAAAAATTTAAATGCAATGTCATTTGCTATCTACTATCTACCTGATTACTCTTTCTCTCGCCGCTCATTATTAAAGTTTCTGTCGAACCACCTGTAACCATTTATGTCTTAGTGGCTTTATTGCCTTGCATGGGCTGATAACGATTAAAAAAAGAACAAAAAAATTTGGGAACATTTAACAAGTTTAAAGCCGTAAGGTATATCAATTTTGTGATTACATCTTTACCCGCTCGTGAAAGATTTTCTAGGCCTGTCCATTTTAGACTCTCATTTGTATTGTTCTTTTGCTTGTTTCTATTTTGTGGAAGAATTTATCGAATCATGACAAAAGCCGGTCTCTACGGTGGAAATATGTCATTAAAAATTTAGAAAAAATAACTTGTGTCTTGGGAAATTATGTAATGAACATAAAAATATATATTCTTACATGAAAAAAGCAGTTGAAAACCAGCACTCTTTACGTTTTCGCAATCAGATTTGTGGGGAAGTTAAATATTCTTACTTTAATTTCAATTATTGTATTGAGGTTCTATTACCAAAAATGATCCTTATTCAATATTATTGTGTCAGTAAGGTATTTACTTGTCCGGAAATTTCATGTCGATTTTTAAGGGGTCAGTATCGAGATAGACGAGTTCTTGGGAATACCAGGTGCCATAATCTTGGATATGCAGGTGGTGTAACGGATAATGATTCGGAATTTTTAATCAGAGATCCGAACTTCAGTTCTAGTTGGGTCCGTTATTTTAGCTTATACGCAACTACATTTGTGAATGGCATGAATCCCCCCCCTCTCATACCACCAGCTATGGGTTAATTAATGAGGGGCATCACTAAATTTTATTATTTACAAAAATATTCTTACAGTCTAAAAATACTTCCTAACTGTAAATAACCCGCAAAAGGTTGATAAAGCTTAGAAAATGAATCAATCAATCATTCAATGACCCGTTTCTTCGACATTCCTAGGTTGAGACACGGAGAGGTATTAATTCACGTGATTTCACTGATTCCATAAGCGGTAGGTAGCCTTCGTCCTGTTAGTGGACCTCTGGTTAGAAAGCCTTTCACCGCCCCAAGCTGTTACCGTACTGGCTGGATCCATAGCTACGTAACACAGTTGACACGATTGCGTTACATGACTGTATCACTAAATTGTATCCTTTTAAAATTTACCATCTAAAAGTATTTCCTGCTATTAAATAACCTAAAAAAGGGTGATAAACCGAAGCAAACAAATAAATTTAAAAAACAATGGCTCTTAATTGAGAGCCGGAGAGGTATTCATTCATGTGAAGCGTGTCTTGAGGTGTTTGACCTGACGTGGGTATTGATTCCAATGGAAGAGGGGATCCTTCACCCTGTTTTTACAGACTTTCGTCTAGGAAACCTTCCTCCGAGCCATCTTCTCTGGCTGGATAAAAAACTATGTAACAAAGTCGACACTATTGCGCGAGGTGAATGTGGACTTGTATAACTGAATTATTATTTAAAAAATATATATATACAAATCAACCATTCGTCCTTGCATGGAGTAACGATGTTATATATGGTCAGACGCCCCTGCTGTTCATCTCAGTGTTCTTGACAGGCTCCAAAAAAGAATCAGTAACGTGATAGATACCAACTTGGCGGCTCGACTACAGCCACTTCCCCACCGACGGGATGTGGCTTCCCTCTGTCTGTTCTATAAATACTTTCATGGCTTCTGCTCCAACGATCTTAAGTCACTGGTGCCCCTGCAACAGGTGTTTACTCGTGCAACCAGACTGGCAACTGGGTCTCACCCATTCACAGTTAGAGCAACCAAATGCAAACGACAATTTTACTCCACCAGCTTCTTTTCTTGCACTTCCTGCCTGTGGAACTCTCTTCCATATTCTTACTTTCCTGACGGCTACAACCTCCAGAAATTTAAATGCAATGTCAATACTCATCTCTTAACCACTTGACTCTAGTTCTTCTTTCTTCACCTACCTATATACCCTTTCTCTTCTCTCCACCTTTACAACTGTCATCACACCTGTATTCCCATCGTTTTCTTGCTCCTTTATAACTGGTTCGTCCTTCTCTTCACTCTCCTCTAATCTTTTTACTCTTATGTAGCCCCCTTGCTCGGGGTGATACGATTAAAAAAAGCTACAAATATTTCTTGGTTTTAGATAACCTGGAAAGGGTTGTTAAAATAGTAAATAGCGAATCAGTCCGTTTACATTCTGGTTAGATATAATGTTCAACAGAAGAGGAGTCACTAATAAAATGAAATTAATCTAATAACAAAATAATATTTGAAATATTCCCCGTACAAATGTTAGTACACACGCGTAAATATTGTATGTAGTTTGCCTTTCACTGAAAATGTTTTCCAAAAGAAGTAACATAAAAAACACCCAAAGATCAACTGGATGACAACTCCCCGCAGATGCTGTTATCCCTATCAACACAAAAAGATTTATATGTCTTTTCTTTGGCTTCTACCAGCCAACCCCTGTGATTCCTCTGTGACCTTCACCACCAACCCTGACATCACATAACTTATCGCGAGCAATGGCAGGACGATGTTTTCTATCGTGAATCGACCGGCACATGTTGGCAAAGACGTATAATGAGTTTTATCTGAACGGATTTTATTTACAGATTTATTTGATTTTTTATTCGGAAGGAAACTAGAAACTGATTACTAATGTTTCTTTTTGCGTGGAAATGCATTAGATACATGTTTTTGTGGACAGTGAAATGGTTGTTACAGATCAAGTAAAATATATTTTATAAAGATAAGAGAGTGCACTCTTGATATCTCTCCAGATTTCTGTTTATATCGTGTATTCATACACCGAGGAGCTGAAATATGACCACCTGCCTAGAAAAGCTATTGTTCCTCACTAGAAACCATTCTGCCGTTTCTGAATTAAATATATTTGCCATATCTAGTCTTGTGCTTCTCTTGTATATTACTAGATTTAAAAAAAAAAGAGTTTGCAACTTTATCAATACTGGCATCCCGAATTTAGTCAATTTACCATCTCCGTCTTGTCTTCTCAGTGCTATATCTATAAATATATTCATGGTAATTGTTCGAATGAACAGTTGTCCTTGGTATCTCATTTTATGACATTAAACTTGTTGCTAGATTTGCGAATCGATCTCATCACCTTACTGTTGTAATACTAAGATGTAAACACATCACACTATAAGTCCCGGACCTAACATATACACGGCGCTATTAATGTACAATCCATATAGTTTTTATGAACTACCAACCTTCAAATGGCACGTGACAAAATTTGGGTTTAATCGGATTATTAGTTGACAAATTAATTATTTAAATGAAGCTACGGTTAGAAATTTTCAAAACAATGGTAAAATCTGAATTTCGTGTGTTTATAAAGCATTGCTTTCTTATGGGAAAAATACTGTTCAAGTAAAGCAATGGGTTTATAAGCGTTAATCGGTCTCTGCTCTGTTGGAAAAAAACGCTTAACATGTTGTATGCTGACTTTAAACGCGGTCGTACAGACACAAATGATATTGAACGCTTAGGTCGCCCAGAATCAGCAATTGTCCCGGGAAAAAAACTCCACAAACTTGTTTTAACCGATCGTAAACTGAAATTGCGCAAAAAAAATAGAGGATTTGAAGATATCAGAAGGCAGTGTATTCACCATTTTGCAAGAAATTTGTCAATGAGAAAGCCGTGTTCAAAGTGGGTGCGGCGTTTGCTCACAGTCGATCAAAAACAGCAACACGTCGACGATTCAGAGAGTTGCTTGCAGCTGTTTCAACGCAGCAAGAAGTTTTTGCATGTGACAATGGCTGATACATGGATCCACTACTTTACTCCGGTGCCAAACCGGCAGTCAGCTGACTGGACAGCAGCAGGTGAAAGCCGTCAAAAGCGACCACAGAGGAAAACAGGCAAGGTTTAGGCCTACGTATTTTGGGATGCACAGTGTATTTTGTTCTTCAATTACCTAGAGAAAGAAAGAACTATAAAGAGCAAATGTTATGAAGCATTATCGGTTTGAAGAAAGAAATCTCCAAAAAACGACCACAAATAAAAAAAGAAAAAGTGATTTTCACCAAGACAACGTAGCGTGTCACAAGTCAATGGCAACGATTTTAAAACTAGATGAATTGCATTTCGAATTGCTTTCATACCCACCCTATTCTCCAGATCTGCCACCCCCGGAACTACTAGCTGTTTAAAAACCTCATAAGAATGCTCCAGGGAAAGAGATTTGCCTCCAATGAAGAAGTGATATTGGAAATTGTTGTGGGATCTTCCCTTTTATATATGATAATAGACTCGACTAAGTGTACATATACTCCTGCCATAGAGAGAACAGAGGTGGCAGTGCAGAGTAATGCGTTACAGTTATCGGGTAGTTCCAAGAGATACAGAAGCTACCCAGAGACCAGACTAGGTTGGAGCT
>JBBBDQ010000685.1:0-47500 GCA_037127315.1 Ascarosepion bandense | reverse complement strand
ACAGTTGTACTATAAGCGTCTGCGATTGTTCTTAGCTAGGTTTTGTGTCGAGTTACCACCGATAAATATCGAAAATCGATAATCGAAAAAATCGGGTTATAGAAAAAGTGGTCCGATTTTAATCACATTTGATACACACATAGACAAAAACATAAGAAACGATATTCAGAAGTTTCAAGGTTGCAGTACTTACAATAGTGTAGAAAATCGATAATATATATATTTATATATATATATATATAAAAGGCAAGATGTTTGTGTGTGTGTCTGTTTATCTGTCTGTATCTCCTTTATACAAGTCCACAATTTTTATCCAATTCTCACCAAACTTCACACAAATATTCTTTCCGCTGAGTCTGAGTTCCAGGGCCATGGATTAGGTTTAAAGCTTTCATTAAACCCGAGCAACACTGGGCTATACTGCTAGTTACCTATATGGAAGGCTGTAATTTTTTTTTTTTTTGCTCGGACCCATCCAACTATCGCCCTATCAGTTTTCTACAGATATTCGGGAAAGTATTCGAGGCTATAATCAATGCTGAAATAGTTCATCATCTAACCGCCCACAAACTGTTCTCCGACAGGCAATATGGATTCCGCTTTGACAGGTCCACGGCCGACCTGCTAACAACCGTAACGGAGTACATGCTACAGGCCCTTGATGAGTCTGACGAGGCTCGCGCGGTTGCTCTGGACATCTCCAAGGATTTCGACAGGGTTTGGCACTCTGGCCTCCTATGCAAACTACGCGGTTATGGTATTACCGGTCGCCTGCTTGACCTAATCCAATCTTTCTTAAATAACCGCAAAATGAAGGTCGTTCTGAATGGGCGTGCCTCTTCGTCCTACAGCACGAATGCTGGTGTCCCACAGGGCTCTATCCTGGGCCCAACGCTCTTCCTTATTTTCATCAACGACCTCCCAGATGAGATCAAGTCCCAAGTAGGCATCTACGCAGATGACACTACAATATACTCCCGCTCCTGTAAGAAACCTGTCGTGGCGGACAGACATAATCTCGCTGCTGAACTTGAGCGGGATCTACACTCTGTGGTAAACTGAGGCAAGAAGTGGTTTGTCAAATTCAAATCATCTAAGACCAAGCTGTTGTCTGTCAACCATTACAGGCAACCTCTCCTGCCTCCCATAACCATGGACCAAGCGATTCTCCCGGAGAGTAATACACTACGCCTCCTCGGACTTACCCTGTCCTCAGACCTCAAATGGAACCACTATATTGAATCCATAGCAAAATCTACTGCTAAGAAGGTTGGGTCACGATGTCGATCCAGGATGTTTTTTCCACCTGAATCCATCCTGCATATATACAAGTCAACCATCCGTCCGTGCATGGAGTACTGCTGCCATTTATGGTCAGGTGCCCCTGCCGTTCTCCTCAGTGTTCTTGACAAGCTCTAAATGAGAGTCTGTAATGTGATAGGTACTGATCTGGCGACTCGACTGCAGCCACTTCCCCATCGTCGAAATGTGGCCTCCCTTTGTCTCTTCTATAAATACTTTCATGGATTCTGCTCGGATGAGCTTAAGTCACTGATGCCTCCTCAACAGGTGTTTACTCGGGCAAACAGACTGGCAACTGGGTCCCACCCATTCACAGTCAGGTTAGCCAAATGCAGACGACAATTCTACTCCTGCAGCTTCCTCTCTCGCACTTCCCGCCTGTGGAACTCGCTCCCGTATTCTTGTTTTCCTGACGGCTACAACCTCCAGAAATTTAAATGCAAAGTCAATACTCATCTACTAACCACTGGCCTCTAGCTCTCTACCCTCCCCTGTATAACCTTCCCTTTCTCACCACCTATGTATATGTCATCGCACCTGCTTTCTCAGCTTTCTGTTGTTCCTTTCTAACTAGTTTGTACTCCTCACTCTTTTCTAATTAATCTTTTTACATTTATGTAACCCCACTGCACATCAGTGGCGTTTCCGCCTTGTGAAATAATTAAAAAAAAAAATCTGAAATGCAAAAATCTTTACAAAAATGCTCGTGTCAGCAATGAGGAAATAAAAGGACTATGTGCTTTATTCACAATTTCCATTTGAGTAACTCAAGAAAATCTTTTCTATTCTTAGTAACATATCTAGAGCTATAAATCAATGCCTCAAACAAAACAGGGGCAGTATCAACTGAACGTAGTGCGCAATTAAAATATCCCCCTGCCTGCGGTAGGATTACCTGTACATATCGTTCTGTTTCGACTTTTATTAACTTGGATTCGTCTAGAATAGAGTCACGTTAGATTAGACTAGACGAGGTCGTCCGTCGGGACGCTCCGTGGCATCACAATTCTTCTTCCTTTCAGTGCGGTCTAGAATGATGTTCTTAGGTTGTAATGTCGTTTCCATCCGTGATTCCCCTAGAGGTGTGTCTACGAATGTGTGTCTTCTTGTTCCGCTTTCAGTTCTTCTCTGCGAATACCAATTTGCTATTGACTTCATCATGCTTGATGCCCCTCCCTCTTTGCTGCACCTTCCATTCTGACAAGATATGGCGATTTCAGCCACTTTCTCACCATCATGATGTGGCTTCCTCTGTGTATTTTATTTTATTTATTTCATTTTCTATGAACATTTTCATGGCAGTTGTTTTAATAAGCCTTCCTTCCTCAAACGCTTGAATTTAATCAGCTAAACTTATTTATAAATGGAACTTTGTCTGTGTGTGTGTGTGTATGTGTCCGTTACTTATAGACTCCAAAACGGCTGAACCGATTTTCTTGAAAATTTACACAGTTGTATTATAAGCGTCTGCGTGTGTTATTAGCTAGGTTTTGTATCGAGGTACCCCCGATAAATATCGAAAATCGATAATCGAAAAATTATAGAAGGAGTAGTCCGATTTTAATCAAATTTGATACACTCATAGACAAAGACATAAGAGACGATATTCAGAATTTTCAAGGTTGCAGTTTTTACAATAGTGTAGAAAATCGATAATATTTATATATATATATATATATATATATATATATATAAATCGATACCAGGAAATCAAAATTTGACTTGCATCCATTCATTTTTCTTTGAGTCTACGGTTTCGCTTTAACTGGAAACAACTATTCCTTTTTAATCTTTCATGCCAACGTCCAAAGAGTCCGAGCTCCAGGACCATGGATTAGTTTTAAAGCTTTCATTACATCCGAGCAACGCCGGGCTATACTGGTAGTATTACGATAGATTGGACGATGTGCGTTGTGGTGCAGTATATATATATATATATATATATATATATATATATATATATTAATCATATCACCCCAAGCAAGGCAATAACGCCACTGATCGACTCGGAACTAATGGGCATAAAGTGGGATATCGGTTTTCTATTGTTATAAAGTAATATACTGATCCCCCACTTATTATTATTTAATAATTTAATACATCTCTTCCACCTCTAGATATAAATCAAATAACAGGACAGATTGGGTTCTATAGCCTTGGCTGGCAACCAGTCTACTACAGAAAGCAATGGCAATCTAATGCGGGATAATCTTCTGTCCAGTCAGACATATCTCTTTCGAGACATGATCATCCAAAGCGTGTATCACGTATGACCCTTAACTGACTGATGATAGACTGGATATTAGTTCTTTTTTTTACTCTTGAATTTGCTATACTTAATCGTGAATTCGATTCTACAAGTTTTATTTTCTCGCATTGGTCTTTACAATTTTTTTTTTGGCTTCTTGAACCACTGCTATGTAACATTTTGAAAAAAATTAAATGCATTTTCAATTGCACTTTCTGAAACATATTTTTTCATTGTCGTTTGTCTTCAATAAAGTCTTCTCATTCATTTTCACTTCCAGTAACTCCTTGCGTCTTCTTCGTATTATTGCCTTCATTTTCGTGAAATGATTTCAAAAAACAGCCTGGCGTTGTCATATAAGTCTTTCTTTAGCAATATAAAAAAGGTGATGTAGTTAAGTTTTGAGTTTGAGTGTGAGTTTTGTTTAATGGCATATCAACCTCTGTGGGTTATTTAATGCCAAAAAGGTAGGGGTTTTAAGGTATCTTTTTAATGTTCAGTGATAGTGAGAAGGTTGATTTAGTCAGATTTTGATGAATTTTTTATTTTTTTAATTTAGAAAATTGAAGATGTCTTCTAGTTTTGTATTAAAAATGTATTTCTGGTTATATTTTTTTTTCCTTTCAAAATGTATTGCTTGTAATATTTTTCCTTTAGAAATGTATATTTTTCTATAAAAGTCTATTTTTCTGTATATATATATATATATATATATATATATATATATATATATATATATAAGTCTGTTTTTATACTTTCATAATTTTTTTATCACAATTTGGGGTTTAACTATTTGCCCTTAGGTGGGACCCTAACAGGTGCTATCACTCCGGGTCAGAGTGGACCTGGGATAACAGCAATTAAGATGTTGTACCATGCTCCTCATATTCTCCCTATCAGGCGCCTTATTACCGGATGTAGTTTACAGTCATACCCAGGACCTGGAGATAAGTGAGACAAAACGACCACACATGAATTAATACATGTATCTGAATCGCAGGTTCAACGATGCCGTTCGCTATAGGATAATAGAATGCTGGATACTAAGAAGAACTTTAAATGCGACTTGTAAAGCATTATTTCAGATGAATTCCTTGCTTTCACTTATTCACAAATACCCTTGGGAAATGTATTAATCAGTCTTTTTCCTCCAGTTATGTGTTAAATAATAGAGCAGATTGGGTTATATACCCTTTGCTGGCAATCAGTCCACAGCAGAAACCAATGGAAACCTACTGCGTGATAATCTTCTTTCGAGACATGATCGCCCAAAATGTGCATCACATATGGCACTTGACTGACTGACTGACTGACTGAATGCAATAGTTGGAAACAACTAAAATGTTACTAGGCATAAAGTGGGGGATCGGTTTTCTTTTGTTATGAAGTAATAAACTGATCCCCCACTAATTACTACATAATAATATAATACATCTCTTCCCTCTCTAGCTATGAGTCAAATAAAAGGACATATAACCAGTCTACCGCAGAAAGCAATGGCAAACTACTGCGGGATAATCTTCTGCCCAGTCAGTCATGTCTCTTTCGAGACATGATCGCCCAAAGCCTGTATCACGTATGGTACTTAACTGACTAACTGATAATAATAGTTGGAAATATAATTTCTAAATTAAAACTTCTACTGGGCATAAAGTGGGGGATCGGCTTTCAATTGTTATAGAGTAATAAACTGATCCCCCACTAATTATACTTAATATAATAATGTAATAGAATCTATCTCTTCTCCCTCCAGCTATGAGTTAAATAACAGGACAACTTGGGTTCTGTAGCCATGGCTGGTAACCATTCTTACGCAGAAAGCAATGGTAACCAACTGCGGGATAATCTTCTGCTCAGTCAGTCATGTCTCTTGCGAGACATGATTCCCCAAAGCGTGTTTCACGTATGGCACTTAACTGACAGACTGAATATAATAGTTAGAAACCTGATTAAAACTTCTATTGGGCATAAAGTGGGGGATCGATCTTCTATTGCTATGAAGTAATAAACTGATCCCCCACTAATTATACTTAATATATTAATGTAATTTAATCTATCTCTTCTCTCTCCAGCTATGAGTTAAATAACAGGACAAAATGGGTTCCGTAGCCTGTGCTGGTAACCTTTCTACCGCAAAAAGCAATGGCAACCTACTGCGGGACAATCTTCTGCCCAGTCTGTCATGTCTCTTGCAAGACATGATCGTACAAACTGCACTTAACTGACTGAAAATATAATGAAATCATTCATACGGAGGATTTTTGGTTGTTTTTTATTGAATGTTCATTGCACTGTTTCTATAAATTTGCCAATGGTCAGGCGATTTGTGACAAGGAAACAATGCATTTTCTTGGACATATCTTTCTCTCTATATTCTACTTCCATATAAGATATAGGTGGTCAATCACATTAGGGTCCTTGGTACGACGGTAAATTGCATCCGGCAGCAAGGACTCTGATTAGGAGGTTGTGGAGAGCATGGAACCACCCTTTTAATTGCTGTTGTTCCCAGATCCACCCTGAACCGGGGGGTAGAACCTGTTAGGGTCCCTGCTATGGGCAAACAGTTAACCCCCATACTGGGGTCAAAACACTAGGAAAGTATAAAAATACACTTTTATAGAAAGATATATGTGAAAATAGACTTTATAGAAAAATATACATTTCTGTAGGAAAAAAAATTATTTCCATCATACATTTTTGAAAGAAAAATTATTACCAGCATGACATTTTTTATACAAAACTAGAAGATATCTTCAGTTTTCTAAAATACAAAAAAATAAAATTGGTTTCTCTCAAAATCTGATTAAAATCAACCTTCTCATTATAATTGAACATTAAAAGATACCTTAAACCCTAACTTTTTGCCATTAAATAACCCACAAAGGTGTTGATATGCCATTAAACAAAACACAAACTCAAACACGATGACATTAAAAAAAGCAGTAATTTTTTCCTACAGATTTTATGAGGAAAAATCATTGATCCTTGCTGTTATTCAAAAATTTATGAATGCATTTCACCAAATCTAGATGACTAGTGCCTCGAAGGTTGTCCCTTGTTTTACTTGCTCTAGAAGCTCACTGGAATAGAGATTGACCCGTTACATTCAATATATTCAAAACCATGCTAGTAACATTTCATCACCAAACGAAATCTCAGTATTCGATATCATGATAAATAGTTGTATTCTTAAAGAAGCTTATTGCTTTAAACGTCGATTAGGACGAAATATCGCCCCTAATGTCAAGAGGGACACACATACACTACCAGTCATAATTATTAGGCAACCCTAGTTTTTTTTTAAAGAAATGATGCATTTCATACTATTTTTAGTATTTATTGCCAAGTAGATAATTCTAAATGAAAATATAATGGTTCTTTTGTTATTATTACTTTGCTAAATTTTACAAGGCAGCCAGGAAGCCTTTACTTCGGCCAGCGAATAAAAAGAAGAGACTAGCATGGGGAAGAGAGTAGAAAAAACTGGACACCACATACGTTCATTTGATACACATATTATTGTGCAGTTTTAACAAAAGGACCATTCTATTTTTATTTACAATTATCCACTTGGCAATAAATACTAAAAATAGTATGAAATATATCATTTCTTTTAAAAATCTAGGGTGGCGTAATAATTATGGTCGGTGGTGTATATATATATATATATATATATATATATATAGTATTGAATTGGGGGTAAATTATTGTATTATTCAAACAGTTATTATAGTCTTGATGCAACTACGCTAAACAGGGCAGTTCAGGGACGAAACAGAATAGCTGAAAAGAATAAGAATGACAGAAACAATTATTATTCTAAAAAACATACATAAAACTATATATATATATATATATGTATACTAGCAGTATAGCCCGACGTTGCTCGGGTGTAATGAAAAATTTAAAACTAATCCATGGTCCTGGATCTCAGACTCTTTGGACGTTGGCACGATAGACATTTTTTTTCTTTTTTTTTTTAATCATATCACACCGAGCAAGACGGTAACGCCACTGATGTGCAGGGGGCTACGTAAGATTGAAAAGATTGGAAAAGAAAAGGCTGGAAACCACATCATAAACAGGAAACAAGGGATGAGCCTCTTCACCCGTTCAATAGACGTGCGTGGAGTGTGAACCGGGCGATAGTTTAATCTATCTACTCCAATTAATGCTTGAGAATGTTCATCCACAAATCCTACTAGGAACAAAAAACCAATGACCATGTACAGAGCAAAGTCAAAAGTCTTGTAGATTGACAGGAACCACTTGTCACCACTATTAAGCATCAAATTGCGGCATGGTTTGTTCATGTCACACATCATAATAGCCTCTGCAAAACCATCATACAAGGCAATGTTGAAGGTGGATACAAGTGATCAGACAACAACACAAGAGCTGGTCAGACAACATCAAAGAGTGGACAAACATGTGAGTCACTGCCAACAGATCATCCTGGAGGAAGTTGTTTCTTATGTCCTTAGCTCCTCTCCTCTAGAAGACTGAAACAGTCAAAGAACAGATGATGATGACGAAATAAATAATCTAAGAAATAGTGTCTGGTATTTCTATATATTTTCAATTCTCAAGAACAAAGATGTATAAATTCACTTTCATGCATAGATTTTATAGACATTCTAATTATCACTTTTGAAAACAAACATTGCCGAGAAGTGAAGGTAGTTAGAATAATAGCAGTGTCAAAGGGAAAACTTTGTTTTGACATTTTTTTTTTGTGAGCAAAAAAGTTGAAGTTTGGCCATTTTTTTCATTATTGTGAATAGCTATGTCTAATTTTATGCAATTTACAATTAACTGAATATTGAACTAGATACAGTGAATGGAATGAGGAAAAATGTTTTTTTGACACGCCATTTTTTTCCGGGTACAAAGATCCTAGTTTGCTGAAAATTATTCTGTTTTTATTGAACAAATAAAATTATATCTTTATTATAATTTTTAGGGAATGTTTCTTAAAATCTTCTTTAACATTATTAATTTATTCAAATGTTTTACATTTTACTTTTCAAATGAACTCCATTTGTGCTTTGACCAGAACAAAAAATTTAAGGCATTTTCATGGATGAGTCAATTAAGTGCCATACACGATACATGCTTGGGCAGAAGATTTTCCCACAAAAGGCTGCCATTAGTTTCTGCAGTAGACTGGTTGCCAACCAATGCTCTAGAATTCCACTTGTCCTGCTATTTAACCCATAGCTAGAGGGAAACATGGCACATTAATACCTTTCTCAGGGGTATTTGCACATAAATGAATGCAATGAATTCAAGTGGAATTCAAACTCAGCTGTCTGATTTCTCACTCCAAGCTGATATCCACAGCATCACAATGCAAATACAAAGACTAAATCTTGAAATAATGCATTAGAAATTAGCATGATTTTTTTAGTTGAGAATTATTTCCACATTTCAACTCATTTCTGACAATAAAGAATTGATATATAAGTTTAAAACTGTCAAGTAAAAACTAATTCCAAGTCACATTAAAACCAAACTTGTTCTGAATTCTTTATAATATCAATGGCTGGATTAGCATCCAATCTTTACACCAATTGATACAAAGTTTTCTGTCAAATAATGTTTTCTGTTTGTTGAGATACAATGTAAAAGTATTAATGAGTGGACCAGTTTGCCTTCTAACTTTATGACAAGTTGGGCATAAAGGTATAAATTTGGGCTTGTCATATTGTTTCTTGAAAGAAACAAAGAAAAATAAGCTTAAGATACCTACAGTATCATCTAAGACAGGGGTTGACAACCTTTTGCCAACTTAGGGTTTTAAAATCATTCAGTGTGCCAGCAGTATACATATTCTTATAGAAATCAAGGTTAATATACCGGTTCTACAATATATTTTATATAGTAATATATACAATAATATCTCAATCACATTGATAATAAAACTTTTTATTTTTATCAACATGGTACACTATTTACATCTTTGTTGTCATTTATACATTTCGGCCATTGAATTTCAAACCTAACCCCTTATTACAATCACAGGGGCACATTCACATTCCCTGAGTGAAGCCACCTCCGGCAGTCATGAGTCATCTCCATTTAACCTAACTAAGTTATTGAACTCACAACACCTCGGGTGAAGTCCCTGAAACCAACCAACGTCTATATCCACTGGGCCATGTGTCCTTGAGAACAACAGCAAGTGAACCTCTGGGATTTACAAAGTGATGATTTGAACTTCGTTTAAACCTATTATTTCTGAATAAGTTTCGAATGTGATTGAAACAAAGATAAGGGGCTTTAAGAAAAAGTTACCTGCAATACATTTCTGGGGAAAGATCTTACATTTTTTGTCCGAAAAAATATTACACACACTTTTCTTGAAGGTAAACTATGACCAGCAATACATTTTTGATGATAAATAATTCCAGCCATACATTTCTGCTAAATATTACCAGTAACACATTTTTAGAGAAAAAGTAATACGAGCACTATGAAAAAATATTCCTTGACTATTTTTTAATCTCTTTCTTATACTAACAAAAACTACAAAATTTATTTTTTAGTCAAATTTAAATGAATTTGTTTTTATACTTTGTTTAAATCTATAATCTCTGAAAAAGTTTCGAATTTATTTGAAACAGAAAGGCCTTAAAGAGAAAATTACCTGCAATACATTTCTGTGGTAAAAATTTTATATCTTTTGTCGGAAAGAATATCACAAACAATAAATTTAGTACTAAAAGTATACGGCATTATTATATTTGTTACACCACTAACCAAATAATTGGTAATATGTAAATTTATTTTTAATTTCTAATTTTTAAACTTAAGAATTAAGTTTAAACAAATAAATCTAAATAGAATAATTTGGCTCCTTTTAAATCAAAGTGTAAAGCTATACCTCTCACTCTCTCTTTATCTCTCTCTCTCTCTCTCTCTTTCCCTCTAGTGTTTTCTTTTCAATGAAATGTTTTTAAAAAATTCATAAAAAACGTAAATATACCTCTTGCATTAGCAAAAACTGCAGAATTTATTGTTTAGTCAAATTTAAAAGAATTTGTTTTATTTTTAAGGTTTTTTATTTGAAAACCCCGTGACAAAAAGTCAACTCACCGAAAATTTAAACTTGGGAATGATTTGAACTTCATTTAAACCTATTATTTCTGAATAATTTTCGAATGTAATTGAAACATAAAAGGGCTTTAAGAAAAAATTACCTGCAATATATTTCTGGGGAAAGATTTTACATTGTTTGTTGGAAAAAATATTACGAACAATTTTTTGAAGGTAAACTATGACCAGCAATACATTTTTGATGATAAATAATTCCAGCCATATATTACTGTCAAATATTACCAGTAACACATTTTTAGAGAAAAAGTATTCTCTTTCTTGTATTAACAAAAACTAAAAAATTTATTTTTTAGTCAAATTTAAATGAATTTGTTTTTAAACTTTGTTTAAAGCTATAATTTCTGAATAAGTTCCGAATTTATTCGAAACATAAAGGGCTTTTAGAAAAAATTACTTGCAATACATTTCTGTGGAAATTTTTTTACATTTTTTTGTCGAAAAATATTACAAACAATAAATTTTTGAAGAAAAATATTACCAGCAATACATTAATGAATTGATGAATTAGCGTCTTGGCGTGTTATCTGTTGTGGGTTGTATGCGACTTTTAAATATGTGATCCTGTAGGAATGTGTGTGGGTTCGACAAACGGATGGATTGTTCTTATTTTCTCTATTAAGGGAGCGACAATTATATTCTTATTTTCATATATGTTTTTATTTTTGTATTTTTTATTTTCTTCCTTTGTTGAATAAAGACGGAAGCTGACGATGGCTCGATTGAAATAGGCCTATACTTCCGAATTACCATGAAATAACGCGTCTGTCTTAATTTTTCTTATATTTGCTCTATAGGTATTTATATTCATATATGTTTAGAGCTCTCTTAGAGAGTTATCCTACCATTGTATATAAAGGATACTCCTTTGGATTCTTCTATGCCCACAAGGCATGCTGATATATATATATATATATATATATATATATATATATATATATATCGTTTTATATTTGGTATTTTCGAATAAAAATACATCTAAGAGCAATATATATATATGTGTGTGTGGGGGGATATATATATATATATATATATATATATATATATATATATCACGAAGAATATAATATATCACATATATCTAGACACCAAAGCTGAAGTGTAAAGAAAAATAAAAAGGAAGGTTCTTTCATATATTATGGAGATATTAAATGTAAGAATATATATGTATATATAAATTTATAATACTAAGACATACACAGAACTATATATTTTTATGAATCCAGTTTGAAACAGGCTGAATTCTTCTGCGACACAGGCAATAAAATATTCCGCGAACCAGAAAGTTCGAATATTCCGAACTGAGGACTGTGTTAAATGTTTTTCTATATCTAGGAAAGATGGATTCCCAAAAGAAAACGGTTCCATGAAAGTGTGAGCTGCAGTGGAGGCAGATTTAATCTCTGGCCGGTCCATACAGAGTCCGATATAAAGAAAGTAGCCTTAACGTTTAGCTACTGTAAACGAACTAGATTTAGCTGACGCTTTAGTCACTAAAGGTGGTCATATGACCTACGTGTCTATCTCGACCAAAGAAGATAAGTGCCTTTTGTTTCACCCTAAAGTTCATAACTAAATACTTAAAATATTAAATTTAAATCATGATTAATACTCTGATATATATTTTGTGCTGTGTAATTTTCACCTATTTTTTAGGATTTTTAATTCAAATAATAAATAATTTTATGTATTTTGAATCTGTTTTATTTGCCCATTTACCAAACCTTCATTTATACAGGTTTTTACAATTATGGAGTTTTATATAACAAAGAGGTAAGTTGTCACATTCAAACCTCCGCCTATGAACATATATATTATAAATATTCCTTCAATCAGCAGTTATTGTATGTATCATTATAAATATACATACAGTATTCAACATGACTTCCGTGCAAACGCAATTTTACAAAATATAATCTGGCTTTTATAAACATTTTGTTTGCATCTTCTTTCGATAAAAAAGTGTTTCCAAGAATTAAAACTCTGCGATAATATTCAAGAAAGTGAAAGCATCCGTGACTTTTGTCATTCCTGTTTGTTTCAATGGAACGTAACTGGAAGGTGCAGACGATTCTATGTTTTTGTTTTCGGTTAAATCACGTATAACGACTTGCCGGAAGTTAACGGTGTTTTTCTTTGATAGGTTTCTGTAGAAAAAAAAATCAGAGGATATTTTTTCTTAATTAGGACTGTTTACTTAAATCGAAAACAATAGTGAAAATAAAAATTAAACAAAATCAAAATCGAACTAAAAAAATAAAAATCCAACTTAACAAGTGAATTAAATTCCTTGCGGTCTGTACGCGTGTAAGTAGGAACTCGGAAAGTTTACTTTGGTGAACGGAAAATTTTGTTTTTAATCACGACTGATCTAAACTTACTTATAAATAGAACTTTGTCTGTGTATGTGTATCTGTGTGTGTGTCCGTTACTTATAGACTCCGAAACGTCCGAACCGATTTTCTTGTAAATTTACACAGTTGTATTATAAGTGTTCTTAGCTAGGTTTGTGTCGAGGTACCTCCGATAAATATCGAAAATCGATAATCGAAAAAATCGGGTTATAGGAGTAGTCCGATTTTAATAAAATTTGATACACTCATAGACAAAGACATAAGAAACAATATTCTGAAGTTTCAAGGTTGCAATTCTAAAAATAGTGCAGAAAATCGATAATATATATATATAAAAGGCAAGATGTTTGTGTGTATGTCTGTATTTTTTTCAGCCCTTTTATTTTAGTTTTTGCTTCGGGTTTGGCTCTAAGTAGGTATCCTTGTACTTCTTAGTCTCAGCCATGATACCATTGACTCAGAGGACTTATTTAGCCTTCAAAATTCAGTTTACCACAAAAAATCTTATTTGATATCGATACCAGGAAATCAAAATTTGATTTACATCCATTCATTTTTTTTTTTCAGTCTACGGTTTCGCTGGAAACAACTATTGCTTTTTAGTCAATGCCAACGTCCAAAGAGTCTGAGCTCCAGGACTATGGATTAGTTTTAAAGGTTTCATTACACCCGAGCAACACCGGGCTATACTGCTAGTCATTTGATAAAGTTAAACCGACAGACATGTTTGTTCTTTTCTTTCCTTTCCTTTTCTAACACTACTTTTTATTTATTTATTTATTTATTTGAATCATCATCTCACACATAAATACACACACTATAAACACACACAGAGATACATACACCATGTGCATGGGACATATGGTGGGGTTATTTGTATTATCATGAGGAATTGTCGTTCAGTATCAGAAGGAATAGTAGTAGCAGTCGCTTATGGCCAGCTACAACTTAGTCCTCGTGGAGAAAGAAATAAAGTTCTGTAAGCAATCAATTACGGTCACCATGAACCATAACAAAATATAAAAGAGAAGAGTTGAGCTGAAATACTTTTATACATAAAGGCACAAAAATAACAAATGTCGCTTGATTTTAGACGCACAAAGTCCGTTCTTAAAATGTTCATTTGAAAGAATGGAATGAAATCATTTTATAAAAGGAATTAAAGTGTCTCTTTTGTGAATACTTAAGTTTTTGCCGTGCTGGTCCCAAAAGATGAAAGAGGAGGTCAATGGGTTGGTAGGTGTAATTCGATATCTTCTTTGATGAATGAAACACTGACAGCAATTACGAATTGGTGGCGCAAAGGAGTTGATGAGAAAGACATAGCAACATTGACTGTCGGTATACTTGAAAGCTTTCTGGTGATAAGTCGAATTCGTCTTTTAACTGTCCCCATGGGGATCCGAATGGCTGTGCTGAAAGGGTTCGTTGGATATGGCGCGGGGCCTTTTGATTGATTTTATTTTTTGGTTTTCCACTGGAACTTATGCGTCGAGCCAAGGTGCGCAAAGACCATTTTTAGTCATTTGCTATTTGGACCACTGAGGGCAAACATCCGGTCCCTCGCTTGCTCGGTATAACGACAGACATCCTCTCACACATTTGGAAGTGTGTTCGAAAGAAAGTCCCTGTAGACGGCTTCTGTAAGACGTCCTTGAATAGACTGAACCAACCAGATGATTACCTACAATTTCAACCAACATATTGTAAATTTGGTGTCTAGCCTGTATTGTAACATGGAGATTCCGACCTATCCAAAAAAATGTTGGTTGAGTAAATTTGTTATTTCATCTCTTCTAAATGTTGCTTCATCTGTAAACATGATTTAAAAGGCAAATAACGGATCAACAGTTTTTCCTTTGTAATGATCAGAGGACAAAAGACCCTAAGCACATTACAATTGGCACCGATACAGAAGCTGCTCTTCAAGTACCCTCCATAAAATACTATGACATGTACGTCATGGTAGGGCAACTTGATGCATGCTGATACCTGAGTCATCTCCAACAGTCCGTGTAGAATGTCCTCGTCGTGGTCACGCGTAAGAGGGATCTCGGTCTTCCTCGATTCATACTTTATTGTGCCACGGATACCGTCTCAGTAACACATCGATAAACATCAGAAAATTTTCAATGGCTCTGCGGACCTCAATTTGGAAAAGCAATCCGATGCAGCCGTACAGCCTCCTGCCATCACAATTCGCACAGCCGTATGTAAAAATCATATCTACGTGCTTACGATATAAATATCTTGCTGGTGTTAAACAGAAGACTTTTCAATTAACTCACTAGTACGCACGTTAAAAATTGATGGCATAGCCACAAAGTTACACGAATGACAAATGTAACCTAGTCTTCATGGCAACGCAGAGTCATTTACCGTAAACTTGCTTTAAACTTCTTTGATTTCATATTAGGAAGACGCCAATATTGTTTGTAAAAAGTATTTTTAAAACACTATATATATATATATATATATATATATATATATATATATATATATATATGTTGATTTGGAAATGAGTTATTTCCAAAACTTTGGTTTCAAGTTTTCGCTATATTAAGTCGATTTACAAAAACTGATTTTTCGGTTGTTTTTTTCTTTGTTTGTTTTCAACACGTATAATAATTTTTACGAATTTTATACGAAAGAAATTTACAACATTTTACGAAACTTTTTTGTAAAAAATCCCTGTTTGTGCGTTTAAGAAACAAAAAGATCAGTTAATGTAAATCATCTGAAGATACCGAAAGGTTGAACCGTAAGTGACCGAAATAACTCACTTCCAAATGAAAAATATTCATAAGTTCTACAATATAAATGTATTGAACAGGTTTTAATACAACTGTGTACTGGTTTAATTTAATTGGGACCAAAAACCTAACTAATATATATATATATATATATATATATATATATATATATATATATATATATATATATCCAATGAATAAGAACAAAGAAAATAATTACAACATTCCAAGCATTAATTTAAAACAGTGCTCATTATAAAAAATAGAACAATTAATATTTATTATTAATTATTACGTTAGAACATGTACAAATTACAAACTACTACAAAATTCTACGTTTTGTTTTGACATTGAAAGAACAATGTCAATATGTACAATTAGTTTGTAGTTTGCACATGTTCTAACGTAATAATTAATAATATATATATATATATATATATATTGTGTTTTTTACATGACAACATAAAACGTTTATGGAAAAATGATACACTCGCCGAGTATTGGAAATAACTAGGGAATTTATTATTGTGGAAACATGAGTACAGCGAACAGTTGTGGATGTTGAATAACGATGTGGTTATAGAGAGTCTGGCAAAATCCTGCACGCCATGTCTCTGGGCTCCTGCCGGAAATTCCTTCCTGTCTTTAAGCATGCACCTATTACCTGGGGATCAGACTCCCTTGATGGGTCAAGTAGAGATAACTTTTGACCCTTTTTTATGGTGGTCTTAATAGTATGTATGTATATATGTATTTATAAATGAAATAAGTTTAAATGTTGTTTTTGTGGATACTATATTTTAGTAAGGCAAGTTTATTTACCTGTATATTATTTGACAGGTGCTTTTTACATTTGGTTGGCAATCTGACTATAAATTGTGTCTCGACGAAAAACCTATCCCTCAGCAACCTGGATACTTGCCAAAAACGAAAAAGATACAAAAAACTGAGTCTAATTAAATCAGTTATTTTACATCACAAACTGCCACAAACGGAAATAGCCTTACAAGGCGGTAATAATTTCCTAATGTCCCAATCATTTCTTTTGTAAAATCATCAGTAATGCTTTTCAGTTATGCATATAACATCTGACCTTTGACAATTCCTAATTCCCAATGGGTTTCTATAGCAAAATATTATACAATACATTTTCATATTGAATTTCTTCGCAACTTATCTACTAAATATACAATCATCGCAATGCATAAATGTTTCCCTGTATTAATTTAATAAATCCTTTCCATAGAACCCTTTCAAATTTTAATGTTATTTTTAAATACCTTTTCAAGATATACGAACGAAACAGCTTGGAGAAAATCACTGTAAAAGACGGGCAATTAAAATTCGATTAGATATGACATCTTTATTCCGTGCATAGGAACGGAATAAAGATGCCTAATCTCAGACAACTGCCAAAATATTTACACAAAACTCCTTAGGTAATTTTATTTCCACTGAATATTGAGGTGATTATGGATCTCCACAGTTTCCTTTTTAACATATGTATGCAATTCAATACCATATTTGTTAAGAAACATGCTGAAGTGATTTTTTTCAGTGACGTCTTCACGATTTGGGAATCAGGGTTTTCCGTCCTTTAGACTGGTAACTAGCAAAGGATAACGAGGCCAGTGTGTCCTAGTATTTTACCTAAATGTACGTTGTGATGCAGTGGATATCGACTCGAAACGACAAATCGAGATGCCGTGTTCGAATTCCAGTTGAATTCCTTATATTCACTTGCGCACAAAAACACTTGGGAAAGGTATTAATCCGTCTTTTCCCTCCAGTTATGGGTTAAATAATAGAACAGATTGGATTATATAGCCTTGGCTGGCAACCACAGAAAGCAATTGCAACATACTGCGGGATAATCTTCTGTCCAGTCAGTCATCTCTCTTTTGAGACATGATCGCCTAAAGTGTGTATCACATATGGCACTAAACTGACTGACTGTCTGTAATGTTCATGACGTTACGGCCTTTATGCGCTCTGACTTTCTTTAATTGATTGAAATCTTGAACTAAACTAAATTTCGATAACTGAAATATGGCACTTAACTGACTGTGCGAGAAAAAATTCATTTATTGCTAACCGAAAAGAATTAGCGAGTGAGCACTAAAGAACTCAGTCATGACTTGAACTCGGTTCTCCCTTTCCATTTTTTCTCAGAGATTATTTATTGTTTAAAATAAATAGTATCGGTATGGACCTGATATGCCATTTTTGGTATATCCGTTCTGTACCGTTTCTTCAATATTTGTCTATATTGCTGAGATGAAATATTTTAATCATTTAGGCATGTCTCATGGAACTAGAACAATCTACTTCGGTGAACAAAATAACGCCTTCAGTACTAATTCCAATCACCTGAAGAAGTTCGAAGTGTACAACGGTCGAAACGTCATCAGTATGGCAACAAAAGCTGAGGGAATCTGTCCTAACAATGTAAATAGTGTAAATAAATACAATAGTTCATCTCGGAAATACAGAAAATGAATAAGTTTGATGTATAAGTTTTGTGTGGGCAACCGGTTCATATTTTTACCATTCTTCTTTAAAAAATGTGTTAATGTTTAAACTGAGTTCTGTGTAGGATTCTTGGTGTCCAAACTGGCTTTGGAGGTTGATGCATTTTTGTCAGTTTCATCATTTATCACATCATTTAACGAGGCCCGTAACACATTAAGGTCGTAAGAGAGGTTCACCAAAGTAGTAGCGGCGTGAAATAAGAATAATAGAACAGAAATAAAACTGGCAGAAAGATACCTGTGGAAAAATAATTTTTTAATTTGCATTTACGTAAATTACTTCGAATCATCCAAAAAAATGAAGTTTTTTTTTTTGGCATTTGAATAGGCTACCAAGAGAGCTTTATGAACGTGTGATCTTTAACTAACATTCAAATATATTAAACGAGGTGGAAGATGACAAACAGCTCAAACTAAGAACCATGCATGAATAGACAATATATATTTCTTCTGCATCGTATAGAACAGTTATATTAATAATTTGATAGTTTCCTTATCTGTAATCTCGGGTCACTTGTTTCAAACACAATATCCATGTAGACCGAGAAAGCCTGTATTTTTTTACTTCCATGTTTTACCACTGATTCTGCTCAATACCATTTCTTGATCCATACCATTTCTCTCTCACATTGAAGCCAAATTGAATGGATTTTTTGTATCAATTCAATCAAGTAATTTCTCATAATCTTTCTTTCCCGATTTCAGATATTCAAAAAATCTCTGGTTAAATATTTCATCAGTTTGTTTACACATCCTGAATGTTGTTAATTATTTAACCCAAGCAATGTGATAAATTCTATAGAGAGCAAGAGGTTACTTGTAGTTAGATAATATGAAGAAAAAAAACTATTAAGGAGAGACAACCGTAAAATAACAAGATTTTCGGAAGACAGAAGATAACAATTGATATGTCACTTAAATCTTTGGAGATTAAAGTTGACTTGAAAGCAAGAAGCCAGAAGAGAATCACATAAGCGAGAAAAAATATTAGCATAGGGCTTATAGTAATATGAAAAGAAGAAAACCCAACTAAGAAGAGAGAAAATAAAAGAAGAGGAATTAACCTGAGAACACTAACCATGGGTACATAGCACCCAGCGCTAATGACGCCATTTTAATTACAAATTCCGTAAATTTTCAGTACCTGATTTTCTTACCTAAATAATTGATGTAATGAATAGGTACTGAATATGTATAGACCTTGGTTACTCCTCACTGGAATGTGATTGGCTGGTGTCAGCCATAAATATAGACTAAGTCGAGGGCGTCCAGAGGTTTATTGATCTTCGACTACAGATCTACGACTATTGGTCTACGTTTATTGACTACGCCTACATCTCAGGATACTGCATATGACGAGTACCGTTCATTATGTCTACGTACTAGATTGTTCTACCCGATTACATTCGCCTTTACCACTTAACTATCTCGAATGCTATGTATATCTTTTTCCGGGACATATCAATAATGTTATTCAGTTCCTATTAATGTTAACACAAAGTACAAATTATGAAGTGCCTGCATGTAATGCATTTTAAATAAAGACTTATATCTAATATATGTTTGATATTTTCAAAATCGGGTATGATATACCAATGGTTATTAGTTATGTAACTTTAATTGATGGTTAATGTTTTAGGGTTAAGAAGACAAGAGATAACAATTGGCATTGCGTTTAAATTTTTGAAAATAAAAGTTGACTTGGAAGGAAGAATCCACAAAAAAGTTTCATCAACGTGGATTTCGCAGGTTTGAGTTTAAGTTTTGTTTAACGGTATATCAACCTCTGTGGGTTATTTAATGCCAACAAGGTGAAGGTTTTAAGATATTGTTTTTAATGGTCAGTTATAATGAGAAGGTTGATTTTGTCAGATTTTGTTGAAAAAAATTTTTTTTTCCTCAAAAGTGTGTTATGGTAACACTTTTTTCCTTCAAAAATATATTGTCGGTAATATTTTTCATTCAAAAACGTATTGTTGGTACTATTTTTAATTCAAAAACGTATATTTTTCTATTAAAGTCTATTTTTATACTTTCATAGTGTCTTGACATCAGTTTGGAGGTCAAAGTATTTCCCATAGCTGGGAAACAGCAGGTGCTATCACTCAACATCAGGGTGGACCTGGGAACAACAGCAATTAAGAGGTGGTTCCATGCTCCTCACAACCTCCCAATCAGAGACCTTGCTGCTGGATGCAGTTTATCACAAGCAGAAATGGTTAGCGTAGAACCTAGGGTTTTATTAAACAGCTACTTAAACTGTAAAATGATGAGCCATTGTTGCTAATCTAGTATTAAGCTTAAATTCATAAATCTAGCTACAACAAAAAAAAAGTTTATCAGGACAATTACATTGAAAATATTCCAGAAAAATCGCAAGTCTGCTACGCTATAACGATGGAAAAAGACTGAAGAATTTCTAAATATACAGCAGGAGCACCAGACCAGATGTTGCAGCAATATTCAAAGCAAGCCCGAACGCAATGTTCTTTCTTCTTTTTTCCGTATTTTCGCCTTGATTGCGTTCATTCTGATAGCCTGCTACTATGTTCCTTTATTTCAGGTCTGGCATCTGTCTAAAAGATAAAAATAAAACCCATCACGAAGCTACATTTGTTTCAAAATGTCATGTTTTATCTCCTTACACTACTCCTTTAGTGTACGGGTTAGTTTCAACATTTCCTCTTTAGACACCCATTCACTCTTCCTGTGACCAACAGAAACAATTAATGAGGATTATTATTGTCATTATTATTATTAGTAGTAATATTTCTTGACACATTGTCGTAGTCATGGTATGCTCTATTTTTGAGGCATGGACATCAGTTGATAACTGTTGTGGGATCTGTTGTATATGATAATGGACTCGACTGGAGTATACATATACTCCTGCCATAGCGAGATACGGGAGTTGCCAGAGAGAGAGAGAGAGAGAGAGAGAGAGAGAGAGAGAGAGAGAGGAGAGAGAAAGAGAGAGAGAGAGAAAGAGATCCGTTAAATTTATCGGAGAGTACCGGAACTGATACGTAAGTTACCGAGAGATACCGAAGTTACCCAGAGATTACCGCGTCAGAAGTCAGACGAGCTCTGAGCTCCACTCAGCTAGAATAATATACACGGTTATACTATTTCCAACGACTTCACTTCAAGACTTCTATACCTTTACTTCTTACTAATAGTATTTCTTGATTTACTAGCCTGCGTTCAAGTATGTATATTTCGTTTAATATAACCTACTTTTTCTATCTCAATATCTGTTTTTGTTGGTCATTATTTTGTGTGGTTCCTCACCCGGAATCCACAACAATAACCCATAAAATAAACTCAGTTCAAGATGTGCGAATCATTTCCTTCGGCAAAATCTTAGAGAACTGCTCTCTTCTGAAGACTCGGTCTTTCACACTAACAGAATATCTATTTCTTCTATTTTCGTTAACTTAGCCTTGATTGCGTTCATTCTGATAGCTTGTGGCTGTGTTGCTTTCTTTCAGGTCAGGCATCTGTCTAAAAGATAAAAATAAAACTGACCAGGAAGCTACATTTGCTTCAATATATCTTGTTGCTTCTCTTTACACTTCTCCTTTACTGTACTGATTAGTTTAAACTTTTCTTCTTCAGACACACATCCACTCTTCCTATGACAACCAACCAGAAACAATTAATGATAATTATTATTGTCATTATTATTATTATTATTATTATCATCATTATTTGATACATTGTTGTAGTCAAGGGAAGTTCTGTTTTTGAGGCATGAACAAAAAAGTCAAATGAGTTGATAACCTGTTGGGGATCACCCCTTTTTGCACATAAGAAGGAACATATAAAACTGCCTATACAGAGAACGGGAGTTGTAGTAGTAGTTGTAAAAAACTATCATTCTCACTGTCAACACTCTGACTTCGGGTAGAGGGTGCTCTCTGATTCCGAGCAGAGAGCACTAACCCAGTCGTGGTTCCGCCGAAGGGTAGAATCAGGACTGGGGAAAAATAGACAGACATTTTTTGGCCCGGCTATGGGAAGACCCACTATCAAATGACCTTGTGTCAAATCTAACCTTGCGTGGGAAGGTATGTAAACACCGTTGTAGTAGTAGTTGTAAAAATCTATCTTTCTCACTGTTAGCACTCTGCCTTCGGGTAGAGGGCGCTCTCTGCTTCCGAGCAGAGAGCAATAACACAGTCGTGGTTCCGCCGAAGGGTAGAAGCACGACTGGGCAAAAATAGACAGACATTTTTTGGCCCGGCTATATGGGCGGGAATACCCACTATCAAATGACCTTGTGTCACATCTAACCTTGCGTGGGAAGGTTGGTAAATACCGTTGTAGTAGTAGTTGTAAAAAACTATCTTTCTCGCTGTCAGCTCTCTGCCTTCGGGCGGAGGGCTGTCTCTACTTCCGAGCAAAGAGCAATAACTCAGTCGTGGTTCCGCCGAAGGGTAGAAGCACGACTGGGCAAAAATAGACAGGTACTTTTTGGCCGGGCCATATAGCCCGTAAATTCCAGTCATTATAACTGACCATGTGTCACATGTTGCCCTTAGTGGGAGGGACAACTACATAATGTAGTAGTAGTTGTAAATATCAGTTGTACAGTTGTAGAGTCGCTTAGTTGGTCAGTAAGTTGGTGCATAGTAAGTTGGATTTGTTTGAATATAGACTAATTACCCGGATATACTTTTTCACTACAAGACTGTATATATTGATTCTACTAATAGTATTTCTAGTATTCCTGAATGGACTAATCCGTGTCCCAGTTTGTATATTTATGTTCAATATAACTTACATTTTCTATCTCTATCTCTGTTTTTGTTATTTATTATTTTGTGTGGTTTCTCAACAAGAATCCACAACATAATCTATAAAAAACTCAATTCACTCAAAATGTGCGAATCAATTCTTTCAACCCTTACAGAACTGCTATCCTCAAAAGATTCGGTGTTTTACAGCACCAGAATATCTTTGGTACCAACCATAATCTCCTCTTTCATGATATCTGTCAACATTATAGAAACGAATTTTAAGGTGATTTTTTAAGCATAGCTTAGATGTGGCACATGGCCGAAAGTTTGGGACACCCAGTGAGGAACGAATTTTAGTAACAATGAGAACGCATTCAATTGAAGACACTGTCATGCAATACCTGAAGAATTTCCCAATTATGATACTTTTCTTTCAAAGAGCGTCCTCCTTGTGCGGTCATTTTATAGGATTGCTTCGAACTCTCCTGACCAATTTCCTTACTGTAATTATATCAAGTGAAACTTTCTAATTCACTAACCACATGCGAAGTTTTTCAGCACGTTCTATTTCTAAAAAATAAATTCTATGACGACTCTGCTACAATTTCTACAAATGTTCAGAAAGACAGCCATTTTGAAATCGGATTGTTGTTAGGAATGAGATGGTAACTCCACATTTTTTTTTACTCTGGTTTCTACTCGGTGTTTATAGATCTTTAAAAAATTAGGACGAATATTATTTAAATATTCAGACGAATATTATTTAAATGAAATTATAAAAGGGTTTATATTTTGTCCGACCATCATACTGTAAAAAGATAAAACGAAGATTTAGTTAATGACTGTGATTCATGATGTTGAAAGCAAGTCTCAATTATCATTTTTAAGGGATGCATTTATCACGTTCTCAGTGAAGTCTGTTTTGACAGTTGTAATCGTCTTATGTCCTAGATTTCTATTCGATATATATCGTATTTTCATTTAAAATTCTTTCTTTCGTTGTATGTTGATTGGTTATTTTGTTTTTATGGCATATCAATCTCGGCGGGTCATTTATTGCCAACTAAATTTTTTATTTATTGCTGGTAATATCTTTTTCTTTCAACAATTTATTGTTGTTTTTATATAAGTTTTGTGTCTAGTAATACTTTTTTCTTTTCGAGTATCAAGATTCATTGGGATTTGTTTTTAAGGGCAGGGTTCCCAAGTCCTACCCTTTTTATTTAACCCATAACTGGTGGGAAGGAACGGATTAATACCTTTCCCAATGGTACCAGTGCTTAAGGGAATGCAGGGTATTCAACTGGAATTCGAACTCGGCTCACCGATTTCTCTTTCCGAGCCGATATCCACTAGCACCACAACACAAGCAGTCACCCATCTAAGTACTGACCAGGCTCAACGTTGCTTAACTTCGGTGATCAAACGAGAACCGGTGTATTCAACGTGATATGGCCGTTAACCTTCGTGTAGGTACAAAATCTTCTAATGAGCATGAGCATTTGGTTTTTCTTGCTATTCTGTTAAAATTGATGAAGTTCCTAATTAATAGATAAAAACAGAGAAGAAAAAAGAAAAAAAGAAAAAGAAAATGAAGAAAAATAAGAGGAAGAAAGAAAAAGAAAAATAAGAGGAAGAGAGAAGAAAAAAGGAGACGGAAAAAGAAGAAAAGAAGAGGAAGAAAAACAGAAAAAATAAAAAAGTAAAATGAAAACAAGAAAAAACATGAAAAACAAGAGAGATAAAGGTGATAAAGAAAAAAGAAAAAGGAGGAAGAAGAAAAAGAAAAGAAAAAAGAAAAACAAGTAAAAGAAGAAGAAAATAAATAGTAAGAATATAATTAGAAGAAAGAAGCAGTAAAAAAGAAGAAAAAAACAAGACGAAGAAAAACATAAAAACAAGAGAGAGAAAGATAAAAAGGAAAATAAAAATAAAAAGAAGAAACTGAAGAAAAGAAGAAAAAAGAAGCAACAAAATAAAAGAAAAACAAGACAAAGAAAAACGAGAGGGAAAAAGATAAAAAGAAAAAGGAAAAAAAGAAAAAAGAAGATAAAAGAAGCAGCAAATTAGAAGCAGAAGAAGAAGACAAAGAAAAACAAGAAAAACAAGAGGGAGGCAGATAAAAAACGGAAAAAAGAAAAAGAAAAAAGAAGAAAAAGGAGAAGAAAAAGAAGTAAATAAAAGAAGCAGCAAAATAAAAAAAAAGAAAAAGACAAAGAAAAACAAGAAAAACAAGAAGGAGAAAGATAAAAAGAAAAGGAAGAAAAAAAGAAGAAAAAGAAGACCAGAAGATAAAAAAGTAGCAAAATAAAAGAAAACGAAAAGAAAAAGAAAAAAAAAACAAGAGGGAGAAAGATGAAAAAGAAGAAAAAGAAGAAAATTATAAGAAAAAGAAGGAAAACAGCAACAACAACAAGAAGAAGGAAAGTGATAATGCTGAAAACATAAGTACCTGTGCATAATAAATGTTTTTTACACCATTGGTCTACTGATTGAATTAAGTGCATTGCCATGGAAAGTGATTATGCTGGATGTTTTTTTTTTATCTTTTTTTATCATAAGGTTACAGGCTTATTAATGTTTTCACGGTCACCATCCCTATCTTCACTTGCAACAGTCAAATCTCATTTACTCACTAATACCATTTGATCTCCTAATCTCATCTATGTCTTTTACGATAATCCGCTTTAAACAGTGTAATACTACTTTCCAAATACACCGAGCATTCATTACTTATTCCACGACACTTCTTAGTGTGGTATTAGTCTTAGATGATCACAGAAACCTTCGTGATCTGACAAAAAAAAAAAAAGAAAAAGTATTTACTTCCCATTGTACTATTCAGAATCGCTTTATCGCACCGTATGCTGATCCGAAGAAGAGATAGTTTACGAATTTGGTTATTCTAAAAGACCTTTAATAGATGTCCGTAAGAATCGCGATTCTTGATTATTATTGTCCGGCGTTAATTAATGGAACAGTTAGCCTTACTAGTGGTTAAAATTCATAAAAATCTTTCTCTGAAAAAATTTTTAGTTAGAAATATAACTTTTATAACTTTAAAGTTATTTTGGTACACGTAAAAATTATTTATCTAACCCTACAATTATTTTCGTCTACTGGCCTGAATATTCGATAAATCTTGTTAAAGAAATTATGAACTTTCCGGTCGGATTTGTGTTCCTCTTTGTAGGAGAAACCGTCTTTAGATCCGACTTCGTTTTTAGAATCGCGTAAAAATTGCGATTCGTGATTATCGAAACATTCGACGTTATTTAATGAAACAGCTTTACTAGTGGTTAAAATTCATAAAAATCTTTCTCTTAAAACATGTTAGAAATATAAATTTTCTAACTTTAAAGTTATTTTGGTGCACGTAAAAATTATTTTTTTAACACTACATTTATTGTCGTCTACTGGCCTGAATATTCGATAAATCTTGTTGAAGAAATTATGCACTTTCCGGTTGGATTCGGATTTGTGATTCTCTTTGTAGAAGAAACCGTCGCTATATCCGAATTTGTTTTTAGTAGATGCTTGTGTTTTAGTAGACGTAACGTTTATTTATCTAAAACTTTTTTTTCGTACGAATATTTGAGGTATCTTATTAAAGAAAATTTTGCTTTTGAAACCGCTTGAGGATCAAAAGGTGGTAGAGGATGCTCATCTGCAATTGACAATCACCGACTGAAAACACTAGTTGAACAAAACCCATATCAAAGTCTTAGAGAAATGTTCCAGATGCTGGATGTCAGCATTTCAACAATATTGGTTCATCTCAGTAAAATTAGCAAAGTAAGGAATTTCGATAAATGATTTTCACATGAACTCAAAGTCAAAGAAACTGAGGTTTTAAAGAGTTCGATGTTGCATTTGCAGAAATTAAATGTTCCATTTTTGATCGAATAGTAAATTGTGATGAGAAATGGATCCTTTATTCGTAATGGAAAAGCAAACCACTTTCTAAAACCGAAATTGCACCAAAAGAATTTTAGGTTAACTGTCTTGTGCTCAGCCATTTTTCATTGATTCTTTCTGAAATTTATCCAGGGCATCAATGAGAAAATCTATTGCCAGGAATTGGATTGAATGAACATTCAGGTAAGCAAAATAGCGTCTGGCATTGGTTATTCGATGAGGTCCAATTTTGCTTCATGACAATGTTCGGTCGTTTGTCGCCAATATGACACTGCAGACGCTCAACGATTTGGAATACCAGACTTTGCCGCCTTCACCATATTCTACTGATCTCCAATTGACTGACTACTACTTTCCTCAAGCATCTTTACAATGCTTAAAACCAAAAGACTTTCCACTGCAAAAATTTATGCATTCAAGAATATACTGGCGGCCTAAACATTTAGACTTTCATCACAAATGCATTAACAGTCTTGTGACTCTATAACAGAAATGTTCTAGGTTTCTATTTTGAATTATTTAAAAGAAGTCGATCATAGTCAGGATCATTGAGTCAATGCAAACGACCCTTTCTTTAGCTGTATGCTATGCGCTTTGAAAGGGCTACATACATTTTTGAATTCAAAGTTTCCCTTCTGCCATGTCCCCCAAAACTACCATAAAACGCGGGTGTACCTCAAGGCTATATTCTAGGTCCTACGCTTTTTCTGAATTACATTAAAGATCTTCCCGCTGTTATAAGATCCCAAATAGATATGTACACCGAAGAAACCACTGTTTTATTTCGTCTCGAGCAAAAATCTGCTGAAGTTCACAAAGCGAACCTCGCTGCCAAGCTTAAGAATGACCTCCAATCCGTGACGGAATGGAGTAAGAAATGGCTCGTAAATTTTAATGCTTCCAGAACGAAGCTGCTATCTATTAATCATCATAGACAACCGCTACTACCCACCTTTATTAGCATGGAACGGGTTAACCTCCGTGAGAGCAAAACACTAAGCCTCCTTGGCCTCACACTCTCATCGGACCTCAAGTGGAATGACTATATCGAATCCATTGCTAAATCCGATGCTAAGAAGGTCGGTTCTCTGTGCAGGGCTAGGAATTTTTTTCTCGTCTGAGTCCATCCTGCACATATATAAATCTACCATCCGCCCGTGTATTGAATACTGCTGCCACATCTGGTCGAGTGCCCCTGCTATTCAGCTCGGGGTTCTTGACAAAAACAAACGGAGAATCTGTAATGTGATCGATACCGACTTGGTAGCGCGGCTGCAGTCGCTCTCTCACCGACGTGACGTGGCTTCTCTGTGCTGCTTCTATAAATACTTTCATGGCTTCTGCTCCAATAAATTTAGATAACTGGTGCCCCCTATGTATGAATTTACTCGAGCTAACCACGATTTCTACTCTAGTAGCTTCTTTCCACGCTCTTCCCATCTGTGGAATTCCCTTCTATACACTTGCTTCACTGACAGCTACATTCTTCAGGAATTTAAATGTAAGGTCAATAGACATCTCCTATCTCAGTGACTCGCATTCATTCTCTCAAGCTCTTTTTTCATTTACTCCACCCCCATCCTCGGTATTCTCATCCGTTTGTTAACCTCCTCCTGACATTTCCCATAACTAACCTCTCTTTCTCATCACTTTCTCCTATGTAAGCCCCTGTTCAACAGTGGCAGTAGAATGCCTTGCTTGGGGTGAGATGATAAAAAAAAGACAGGTTGCTACCTAAGGCTATAGAAACTAGTCTGTCCGACTAATGGAGGGGGAAGAAGTGTGTGATTCATAACTTACCCAAGGGTATTTGCGTGTAAGTCTTCCTTATTTTCTTTCTTTCTTTCTTTCTTTCTTTTCTCCTCCCACTACTGCTTTTCTTTTATACACTTTTCTTTCTTTCTTTCTTTCTTTCTTTCTTTCTTTCTTTCTTCTAGTCTACCGTAGTCGGGATCATCAAGTCAATGCAAACAATCCTGTCCTTAGCTGCATAGAGTGTATGTGCTTCTCAAAAAATACATACAATTTTGAATTGAGTTTTCCTTTTCCAAGACCGGTTGCCACTCAAGGCTATAGCAGCTAGTTTACCCTGCCATTTACTCATATTTGGGTAAGGAAGAAAAGACGTATTCATACCTTTTCCAACGGTATTAGTACGTAAGTAAAAGTAATGAACACGACTTGATTTGAAAATCAGCAATACAAATTGATTCTAAAAGTAGGATATTATTTTCCGAAAAACACAACACTTTTTCAGACGAATTTTTAAAGAATGGTTTATTTTTAAAGATCATTCTTAATCCACTTTTGAATAAGCACAGCCCTTTCACATAATCATCAGTACACTGACTTTTGGAATACAAAAACATTTCTTTGGGTGTGGTCAATCAGTAAAGTGCCATAAGTGATACACTCTTGGGTGATCATGTCTCGAAAGAGACATGACTAACTGGATAGAAGATTTTCCTGCAGTAGATTGCCATTACTTTCTGCGGTAGACTGGTTGCCAACCAAGGCTATAGAACCCCATCTCTTCTGGGTGAGATTGGGTTCTAGACGGATTCATACCTTTGCCAAGGGTATTTGCGCGTAAGTGAATGCAAGGAGTTCAATTGGCTCTCCGATTTCTATTTCCGACCCTATATCCACTGCACCACATCCCATGGCTGTGGCATGGGATGCTAAAATGAACAATGTCCATCACTTCATTGTTATGCAGAATATAGTCTCCGAAGAAATTAAAGTGCACCTTTCAATTCTTGCTTATAATTTAATACTACTAATACTATAGTAATGTTTTATACTACAAAATAATACGCTGCTAATTTTATACTCAGAATGCAGTTGAAGAGAGTTACAAGAAAGGACTACAAATAAACTGCAAGAAAACCGAGTGCATAGTCATCAGCAAAAAGGGCAGCCCAAAATGCCATTTACAGGGAGGGACTCTAAAATCAAGCAGGTACAGAAATTTAAATACCTAGAAAGTGTTCTAACAGAAGACGGAAAGTGTGACACAGAGATCTGAAGGCGAATTGGCATGGCGAAAGAAGCATTCCAGAAGTTGAGTAAAGTATTAAGAAACAGGACAATTTCACTAGAAACAAAGAGGAGAGTACTGAATTGCTATGTGATGTCGGTTCTTCAATATGACAGTGAATGTTGGACAAGATCTTGGAAGATAAATGAAAACTTGAAGCAGCTGGAGTGTGGTTCTACAGAAGGATACTGCGAATATCATAGACCGAGCATGTGAGCAATGACGAGGTTTTGGAAATGATGAAAACAAAAATGAAATTAATACTGAGCATCAGAAAGAGACAACTGAAGTTCTTGGGGCATGCAGTGAGGAAGGAGGGCTTGGAGAACCTGATACTAACAGGCCAGATAGAGGGAAAAAGTGACAGAGAAATGCAGCGGATAACATATTTGAAGGACCTGATCAGGTAGACGACGGTACGAGGGTTGCATGGTGTAACAGAAGAAAGCGTGCTAAGAGCCACCAGGGAGAGGGAGATGTGGAGGACCATGATCACCTACGATCGTCTACGAAAGGACATGGTAAATAAAAGAAGAAGAATTCCTTGTTATTGTTCCCCCATACAGTAGCATAATATTTTGATTTTGACCTTTTCTCAATAAAAATTTTTCTCTGCTTAATTCTGAATGGTTTCTGCCGTTTTTATTATTTGTCTAATGCTTGTATTAAATTATAATTTCATACGTTCGTTAATACAACTTAATACGACAATGAATTTCATGGAGCAATTTACTCAGTTACCTGTAATAATCTACACAAGAAATACATCGGAGAAACCTCAAAGCATTTTAATAAAAGGTTATAATGAACAAAACAAATTTCAATAAGATATTTGACAAAACATCACATTAAATGCATTATCTGTTGACCTTAACGAAACTGACCAAAATGTTGATATCCAAAAATGCTACGGTAATTAAAAGAGAATGGATGGTTCAGTAGATATCATCTAGGAACGAAAAATCGGAGGGCCGATTTCAAATTCCAGTTTAATTCATTACATTTTCTTACGTCTCTTCCCGCCAGCTAGAGCTCAAATAACAGGAGAGATTGAGTTTTAGAGCCTTGGTTGGGAAACAGTCTACTGGAAGAAATTAATTGCAACCAATTGCGAAAATATTTTCTGCCTCGTCAGTCATGACAATTTAAAAATAAAACTATAATATGTAAGTCTTCTTGTGTATATATGAAAGACTATACAATATTAAATTTCTTAAAAATAAGGATCTATTAAATAAACGTAGTGAAATAAATGTCATGTGTAAACATTGCAAAATATTCACCTTAAAATATGGTTAATAATTCGATTATCGATTAAATTGCATATTCCCGGTACTTTGTTTTGTATTATATTAACTTAATAAATATTAATATTTATGCAAGTTAAGAATATATGAAGAATTGGTGAAAAAATTGCATTCTGAACCGAATAAAAATATTTTAATCACACCGAAATTCCCTTTCAGACAAATATTTTTTGTTTTTAAAACGGCTGAGATGCATAGAAATATGAGAATTACATTTGTAGCCAATAATATATATATCTTACCAAATGTAAAAAGTCTAGACAGTAACCGAATAAAATGACATTTTCCTGTAGGCATCGAAAACAAAACCCCGCATCCCCCAACTTATAACCTATATTTTTAAATGTCAAAGTCGACTTTCATTGTGATTAGTTAAATTAAATACACCCATAAAATCTATATTTTGTCTTCCCCCATCCATATTATCCCTTTAAATAGCAAACGTATTTTTTTCTAAATTTAAATATAAATCATTTTCACAATAATTATTGAACATTGGCTGGTGACGAACTAAATCTCGAAACATAGAAATGCCCGTGTCGCAATGCAAATTAAATTAAGTTTAAATAAAAACCAAATTTAATTATATATATATATATATATGTAAATTAAAATTTCCAGTTATTTAAATTAACATTTCCAGATAAATTTAGATGAACTCATAAAGAATGAAAAATATTACATAAAACGTTTTTCACTTTGTCATTAACATTTTCCCTAAAATTGTTTTTGATATGTTTTGCATATGTCAAAAATTATATATCGTTATCCAATAAATGTGTTTAAATATGACATTCGGCGATGAGATTGATGATTATTTGAGTAAAACCCAGCACTGTGCGCGGTCTTATAGTCCGGCTATGTTTTCAGTACTGAGTAGAATTAATGGTGATTATCACTTATGTTGTGCATCTTCGTGGACAATTTGTTGTGGGGTTGTGGCGAAACTTCACCGCAAAATGTAGTGACCGGTTTGTGCCGCAAGACATAAAACAAGAAGGTTCAAAAGAGTATAACAGGAAACAAGGTATTCAAATAAGTGTTAATAATAAGTAATATTGAAATAAGTAAGTCCGAAGTACTGCCTGACTGGTAGCTGTCGTTAACTGCTTCCGTTAACTGCTTTACTTGACTGCTCGTAACTGCCGACCTGGCTGCTACTCTTTAACTGCTTCCCGAAAGTCACGCGGGTAATCTATATGTAGCAAGAGTCCATTTCTCGGAGGATGGTGCCATAACAACTTTTTAGGAAATCAGTTTACATTAAGTCCTACCAGCCACTTCTCTTTAAGTCAAACCATTCATTGGTAGTATTAAGAGTATTAGCCTGTAGTACACATAGTCGAAAGTTTTATATGTGTTAATCCCAGTGCTCATTTTGGTATCGATTTTTGATCTGATGAAAGTAAGACATCGTAAACTTTTCATTAAATAAAAAGAGATAAAAATATGTTTTACAAATTTGCTACCTTCAATGACTGTAATAGAAATTGATATCGTAAAATCAAACAAATAGGAAAAATAACCGCAAAGGTTTTGTGTTCAGATTACATCAGGATTAATAATTTTGCTTGAAAAAAAGAAAACATATATTTTGGTTTTCTCCACTCTCCACGTCCCCGATTAGGCATTATTATATACATTGTGTGTTGTGGTGCAGTAGATATAGGCTTCGAATGAGAAATCGGGGAGCAGGGTTCGAATTCCAACTGAATTCCTTGTATTCACTTATGCGCATATACCCTTGAAAAAAATATTAATCCGTCTCTTCCCTTCGGTTATGGGTTAAATAACAGGACAGATTGGATTCTATAGCTTTGGTCGGCAACCAGATTACCTCAGGAAGAAATGGCAAACTACTGAGGGATAATCAGTGATGTCTCTTTCGAGACATGATCGCCCAAAGAGTGTATCACGTATGGTACTTAACTGACTGACTGAATATAATAGCTGGAAACATGATAAAGGCTTCTACTTGGCATAAAGTGGGGGATCGATTTCCTATTGTTTTGAAGTAATAAACTAATCCCCACTAGCTATGAGTCAAATAACACGACAGATTGCGTTCTATAGGCTTGGCTGGCAAACAGGACTACCGCAGAAAGCAATGGCAACCTACTGCGGGATAATCTTCTGCCCAGTCAGTCATGTCTCTTTCGAGACATGATCGTCCAAGCGTGTATCACGTATGGCGCTTAAGTGACTGATATCCATGTATTAGCACCACGTTAATACGACAAACGAATGGACAAAAATAACTAAAATAAATAAATTCTAAAAATAAATTATATATGATAACAATTTATATGCAGCTCTAGCCTACACAAATATATTGCATGAATATATATTTCGTTAATTGTCCTCACATAGAGAAATTATAGGAAAAAAGGTTACGATGGTATCATATGACGGATGTAAAGATGGTCTTACATATGATATTTCTAGGAAAGACACGGCCATCCACTGAGATATCTTTTATGATGCTTCTTTTTTTAGGCCGCAGGAATAAGACAAGAAAAAATGACAAGGGTTCTGTTGTACTGAACGGGATATATACTGAAGCCCATCTTAATGTTAGGGCGCCGCTCTATTTGACTACAAATGGACTGTTCCCATTGCTATATATAGCAATGGTGGATTCTCTACAAGAGAGTCGTTAGAGAGTCACTAGACTGACGACTCTACGACACTGTCAGCACTCTGCCTTTGGGTAGAGGGAGCTCTCTGCTTCCGAGCAGAGAGCAATAACCCAGTCGTGGTTCCGCCGAAGGGTAGAGGCACGACTGGGCAAAAATAGACAGACATATTTTGGCCGGGCCATATATCCCGGAAAGCCCAGATATAAACTGACCATGTGTCATATGTTGCCCTTACTGGGAGGGACAGCTAAATGAGAGTCTCTAATGAGTTACTGAAGAGTCAGTGCGAGTCAGTGAAGAGTTAGTCACACTTCCGGTGGCGTACCGGAAGTAATCACGTATACACACGTCTTACGACGGATTGGACTCTTGTATCTTTCTATTGTAAATATTACTAATCACTTCTGTACATACTAACCGTCTTTCCGCGGAATACAACTTATATTCTGATTCTGTTGTTGAGTTATTCATTTATACTTGGCGACATAACACTTAAAACATTAAGACAAAAATTTATATATTAACATCTCATATAAACTACGATCAGATACTGAGTATAGTGTAACATTAATGCATTAGTAGTAGTAGTAGTAGTAGTATCATTTTCATAATAATTCGATTTTTGTTATGGCTACACTAACTACGAAGTCTGCGGAAAGACCTCAGGCAGGTTGTGGTGTGTTGTTATGGCAACATTTTTTAAAAAATTTTTTTCTCTCTCCCATAATACCAGTACTGTTACATAGACAAACTTCTAATGAGTGGGATGTACTTAACAAGAGGAATTTTTGTATATCTTTATTATTATGTCATTTTCATCATAATTCGATTTCTGCTGTGGTCACACAATCTACCAGGACTGCAAGAAGACCTAAGGTCGGTAGTGGTGTGTTGTTATGGCGACAGTTCATTTGTTTTTCTATCGCCCATAACATCATTAACATTACATGGACAAAGTTCTCCTAAGTGTGTGGGCTGTAATTAACAAAACAATTTTTTGTATATCTCTTAAGATAGGGTTTCCAGGGACTCTTTCAATGTGTTGTTTTGTTCCATTTTTTATCGTTCCAAGTGCACCTACAATCACTGGTACTATTCATGTTTTCAATTTCCAGATGTTTTCTATTTAAATTTCCAGGTCTTTATATTTTGATAGTTTTTCAAAGTCCTTGGTTGCAATGTTAAAATCCGCTGGACAAGCAAATCAGTTAGGAGGCATTTTTTTTTCTTTTTGGTTTTTGAGAATAATGTCTGGCCTATTTGTTTCAATTTTCTTGTCTGTGCAGAAAGTGTAATCCCATACTTTGGCTACATGTTCTACTTCGTTTTCTTCTTCTTCTTCTTCTTCTTTTCTTCTTCTTCTTCTTCTTCTTCTTCTTCTTCTTCTTCTTATTATTATTATTATTATTATTAATTTGCTTTTTGTTGTTTCCCCATTTCCATGAGAGTCCCAACCAGAAACCTAATATAAAAAAATGACAACATTGATTATTTCTCCTGCATAATTTGTGCAAAAATAAAAAAATAAATATATAAAAAAATTCTATTTTTAATGAATTCGTCCCATGCAAGGAAACAATGCCCCTAAGACAAAATTCCCTACTTGATTTGTAGAAAGATATTGAGAAAGAACCATAAATCCACTCTTAAACAGAAAACAAGACATAAAATTCAAAGCTTGTTTAAAAAAACAAACAACAGGTAGGCTTGTGAAACGAACAATAGGGGAACCTACCTCCTCCGGTTGCGAAATAAAAATAGTAAATGAAACTAAGATTTTAGAAGGAAACAGTAGAAGCGCAAATTTGAAATAGAACCTGAAACCCAGCCCTAAACATGACACAATGGATTCTCTTCTGCTTCTGTTAAAAAAAAACTTCATTGTTTTCTTTAAGATATGGACTGCCAGGGACGTTAGACGTGTAAATTTGAAATAGAACATGAAACCCAACACGAAACAGGACAAAATCGATACTTTTCTGCTCCTGTTGAAAAAAAAATCTTCATTGTTTTCTTTAAAATATGGACTGTCAGAGATATGTTAAAAGCGCAAATTTGAAATAGAACCTGAAACCCAACAATAAACATGACAAGAATACTTGTCTGTTAAATAAAAAAGCTTCATTTTTTTCTTTAAGGTAAGGATTTCTAGGGAAACGTTAGAAGTGCAAATTGGAAATAGAACCTGAAACCCAACACTAAACATGACACAATGGATACTCGGTGATTAGATATGCTTAGACTCTCTGTGATTATTGTAAAGTTCCATAAGTTTGTTATATCTTTTTCTTTTGTAACCCGGATTTTTTCCGTTTCATTGCCTTAAAAGATGCATATATTCCATATATGGCCCTCTCAATCATTCCAAGTTTTATTTTCATTGGGCGCTAACACTGTAACCTGAGACAAAATGGTCAATTCTTCAAGGTATTTATTCCAGAATCTGCATCATGAGTCAACAGATTATTTTCACAATGCGTTCTTGGTAATGTCTAGTCGGAAAGCATTGGTTCTATGCAGCAACATAAAACGTTTGGTCTCAAGCTTTAAACTTGAATTACGTACCCACTCTTGTGTCCTGATTTGGACGAGGTTTGTCTACACCATTTTTTGCTACGAGCAAAGTATTGACTATGTATTTACTTCTCCTGCCATCGTTTCTGCATTCGGTACATTGCATTTACTTTGGATTATCTTTTGCATTATTTGACTGCAGTAGTTTTAACATTTGCAATTTTTCATCCACTTGACATTATTTTCTTAATTTCTTGTCTTCTTTTATCACTGAAAAAAGTTTCTCATTTCTTTCATGTTCTTTGACACATCTCATTATCGAGTCTGCTGTAGATTTCAGGTGTCTTTGAAAGCCGGTTTTTTTTGTATATTTGTAAGACAGTTCTAGTTGAACTAATCCTCTATCTCTTCGGATTTTAACACATACAGATGATCAATATCAAACTGATGATGCTGCATGCGATGGTAAGTAAGAAGCGTTCTCGCTTTAATATCCATTTGCTAAAGCTCAGCTCCGTTGCAGTTAAGGATTTTAAAAGTGTATTGCCCCACATGTACAGCCAGAGAATTTATAACTGATAATCTCTTTTGGGAATTCGACTCCTTATTTTACATCAGAAGCACACGCCTGCAGTATTCTTTTCTTGCCATACACTTCATTTGCGCTTGCCGTATTTCATCTTTTTCGTGGACTCCTAGTGACGAGGTTCATTCAATAAATAAGGTGAACCTTTCGGTATAAGGATTTCTACGAGGGTCATTCAATAAATAAGGTGAATCTTTCGGTATAAGGACTTCTACGAGGGTCATTCAATAAATAAGGTGAATCTTTTGGTATAAGGACTTCTACGAGGGTCATTCAATAAATATGTTGAATCTTTCGGTATAAGGACTTCTACGAGGGTCATTCAATAAATATGTTGAATCTTTCGGTATAAGGACTTCTACGAGGGTCATTCAATAAATATGTTGAATCTTTCGGTATAAGGACTTCTACGAGGGTCATTCGATAAATAAGGTGAATCTTTCGGTATAAGGACTTCTACGAGGGTCATTCAATAAATATGGTGAATCTTTCGGTACAAGAACTTCTACGAGGGTCATTCAATAAATAAGGTGAATTTTTCGGTATAAGGACTTCTACGAGGGTCATTCAATAAATAAGGTGAATTTTTCGGTATAAGGACTTCTACGAGGGTCATTCAATAAATAAGGTGAATCTTTCGGTACAAGAACTTCTACGAGGGTCATTCAATAAATAAGGTGAATTTTTCGGTATAAGGACTTCTACGAGGGTCATTCAATCAATAAGGTTAATGTTTCGTTATGAGGAATTCTAAGGAGGTCATGAAATAAATAAGGTAAATTTTTCGGCATAAGGAATTCTACAAGTGTCCCTCAATATATAAGGTGAATTTTTCGGTATAGTGACTTCTCCGAGAGTCATATAATAAATAAGATGAATTTTTCGGTATGAGGACTTCTACGAGGGTCATTCAATAAATAAGTGAATTTTTCCGTAGAATTACTTCTATGAGAGTCATTCAATAAATACGGTGAATTTTTCCGTCTAAGTACTTATTTATTGAATCGGTTGAGCCCTTTCGGAGACTATAAGTAATGGACACACACACACAGACACACACACATACACATACACACACAGACAAAGTTCCATTTATGAATAAATTTAAATCTATAAAATGGCGCCAGTTGGAAATGAAACTCAAGCAACAAGATATCCCTTTACATTTCACAACACAGCTTATGCATATATCCTGGAGGTAGTCCTATATAAATACAATATACCATGAAGGTAGTTCTATATAAATATAATATACACTGAAAATAGCTCTATATAAATACTAGCAGTATAGCCCGGCGATGCTCGGGTGTAATGAAAGCTTTAAAGCTAATCCGTGGTCCTGGAGTTCAAACTCTTTGGACATTGGCACGAAAGACTAAAAAGCAATAGTTGTTTCTAATGAAAGCGAAACCGTAGACTGAAAGAAAAATGAATGGATGTAAGTCAAATTTTGATTCCCTGGTATCGATATCAAATAAGTTTGTTTCGTGGTAAACTGAATTTTCAAGGCTAAATAAGTTCTCTGAGTAAATGGTATCATGGCTGAGACTAAGAACTACAATTATACCTACTTAGAGCCGAAGCAAAAACTAAATTAAAAGGGCTGAAAAAATACAGACATACAGGCAGATAAACAGACACACACACAAACATCTTGCCTTTTATATCTATATATTATCGATTTTCTGCACTATTGTAAGAACTGCAACCTTGAAACTTCTGAATATCGTTTCTTATGTCTTTGTCTATGAGTGTATCAAATTTGATTAAAATCGAACCATTCCTTCCATAACCCGATGTTTTCGATTATCGATTTTTGATATTTATCGGGAGTACCTCGGCACAAAACCTAGCTAAGAAATCTTGCAGACGCTTATAGAACAGCTGTGTAAATTTTTAAGAAAATCAGTTCAGCCGCTTCGGAGTCTATAGGTAACGGACACACACACACACACACACACACACACACACACACACACACACACACACACACACAGAGACAAAGTTCCATTTATAAATAAGTTTAAATCGATTATATACGCAGAAGGTATTTATATATAGATGTACTATATACTGAAAATAGTTCTATAGAAATATAATATACCATGATGGTAGTTCTATATATATATAAAATATACCCTGAAAGTAGCTCCGTTTATATATAGATGTAATATAACCCTGAAGCTAATTCTATATAAATATACACTGAAGGTAGTTCTACATAAATATAATATACCTTGAATGTAGTTCTATATAAATATAATATACCCTGACGTTAGTTGTGTATAAATATAATATACCCTGAGGGTAGCTCTATAAAAAATATAATATTATATCAATATAATATACGCTGAAGGTAGTTCTATATAAATATAATGTACCTAGAAGGTAGTTCTATATAAATATATTCTCTGAAAATAGTTCTATATAAATAGAATATACCCTGAAGTGAGCTCTATAAAAATATAATATTATATAAATATAATATACGCTGAAGGTAGTTCTATATAAATATAGTGTACCCTGAATATCGTTCTATATAAATATGATGTACCATAAAGGTATTTGTCTATATTTCTGAGATGGGGTAGTATTTACATTACTCGGACTATTGTTTTCATTTGTACGACATTTCGGCCGTTTTACGCTCCAGCCTTCTTTAGGTGCTAGGGATTTTAAACCGATCCCTTTATTAAAATCAAAGGGGTATATGAACTTCATTCTTTGCGTAAAGCCTCGATTGGAAGTGATGAGTTATCTCCCTGCAAGTTACAATATGAACTCTGGTAAAAAAAAGTGTTACTGGACATTAGGTTTATAAGTCCCAAAAATACAGTTGTTCTTTAAAGACACATGGCCCAGTGGATATAGACGTTGGTTAGTTCCTGACTTGATACTTAGAGTTGTGAGCTCAATACCATGCTTGTGGTGAACAAGTAATTTGCAGGGTTAGAGGGAGGTAATACACGCTTTTGGCGATCCTGTCTCAAAAGAAACATAACTGACTGACATATTATCCCACAGTAGGATGCCATTGCTTTCTGCGGTAGAGGCTATAGAACACATAACTGGGCGGAAAAGACGGATTAATAACTTTCCCAATGGTATTTGAATGCAAGGAATTTAACTGGAATTCGAACTCCGCGATTTTTCGTTCCGAGTCGATATCCCCTGCACCACATCCACGCATTAAATATACTCGTCTTTAAATTCGGCTTCTGTTTACTCAGCAATATTTTTGAAGGTATTATATAAAGAACAATTACAGTTCTTCTAAATCTTGATGAAGAAAAACAGAAACTGTTATGGCTGTTGTTTTTTATTTATTGGAAACAACTTTTAAATTATATAATATTACTTAATCCATTTTGAGTTGGTTAGACTTATCAGTTATCTTCTGAACACAAGAAAAATCTAGCATCATCTCGAATTTTCTAGGTTAATCTTTGACGTTGGTTTCCTTTTAAAACAAAGCTAAACTCCTTTTTTATATAAACAACTAACGGAATTAATCGGCTTTTCTTATATTTCTAAATATCTAAAACGAATAAACAGACATAGAATTTACCTCCGTATTATATCATTACTAGATATATATATATATACTAGCAGTATAGCCCGGCGTTGTCTCGGGTGTAATGAAAGCTTTAAAACTAATCCATGGTCCTGGAGCTCAGACTCTTTGGACGTTGGCACGAAAAACTAAAAAGCAATAGTTGTTTCCAATGAAAGCGAAACCGTAGACTGAAAGAAAAATGAATGGATGTAAGTCAAATTTTGATTTCCTGGTATCAATATCAAATAAGTTTTTTTTTTCGTCGTAAAGTGAAATTTGAAGGCTAAATAAGTCCTCTGAGTAAATGGTATCATGGCTGAGACTAAGAATTACAATTATACCTACTTAGAGCCTAACCCAAAGCAAAAACTAAAATAAAAGTCCTGAAAAAATACAGATACAGGCAGATAAACAAACACACAAACATCTTGCCTTTTATATATATATATATATATATATATATATATATATATATATATATATATATTATCAATTTTTTGCACTATTGTAAGAACTGCAACCTTGAAACTTCTGAATTTCGTTTCCTATGTCTTTGTCTATGAATGTATCAAATTTGATTAAAATCGGACCACTTCTTCTATAACCAGTGTTTTTCGATTTTCGATTTTCGATATTTATCGGGGGTACCTTGACACAAAACCTAGCTATGAACACTCGCAGATGCTTATAGTACAACTGTGTAAATTCTCAATAAAATCGGTTCAGCCGTTTCTGAGTCTATAGATAACGGACACACAGACATACACACAGACAAAGTTCCATTTATAAATAAGTTTATATGTATATATATATTAGCAGATGGTAACACGATGTGTGAGTGCACCTTCAAAATTCTATATGATCATAGCCTGGCAGCTGATCGGTTTATTGTATTTTTACATATAATTTCGGCATGCACTGTGCCGAAGTGAGAATCGGTTTAGGCTTGTCTAACTCTGCTGAACATTGCTAATCTTAATCGTGATATCTTATTGATTAAAAGTTACTTCATAACCACCAGAATTCATCTATTGCTATTCAATTCAGATGCCACAATAACGCATATTTACAGGTTTGTACAAGACATTCAAAATTCTCAATATGTATTCTTGTTTTTGGAATGTTTATTTAATGTGTTGTTAAATACAATTTTGGCGGGAGACCGAATGGCGTGAGGCATAACTATCCTAAACCTAGATTGTCAAATTCACGACCCATTCATCTATTCTAATTACTCAATCACTACAAGAACTTATCCTTCAACATTTGATTCAGCACATACCACAATACTGCATATTCATAGGAGTTCCTACTAAAACACGCATGACATAAAAAGTTCTCAATATGTCCTCTTACGTTAAGTATTTTGAGTCTCGCTGGTTAATACTTTCTATCCTAAACCCACCTAGCTAATCAGATTCACGACCTAATCACTCATTACAAACTGTTCATTCACCAAAGGGACTCATCCTTCCACTTACAATCTTACGTATACCATAATACTACATATTCGCAGGTTGTCCTATAAAAAGAGATAAAAACTCATGACATAAAAGTTTTGCTTTATATACATCTTTTTTTTTCGTTTTTTTTATTTCAGTTGTTTTACAAAAATAAATTTAAAAGTATATAATATGAAAATCAGAATGGGGTTTGAATACCCCAAATCAAATTAAAATATATTGTTTTGGGAATGACAGCAAAACATTTTCTCTCCCCAGTTTATAAGCAGAAACACAAATCCATGCTTGTATTTCTACCTAGTCAATAAAATAGGCCCGTTCTCGGTTTCATGTGACTCGGTCCCGATCTGTCTTGTCTTAAACTTAAAACGTTATATTCATTTATCCATATTTGTCCTTGTGTGTCAACTCCAATTCTTTGCTTGTAAACTATTTGCCATATCACTGTTTCTTTGTTTTATTACTGATAATTTGCCTTGCATACATTGTTTGCATGTATTTTAATATTTTTTTATCTGTTCTTTTCTTTTTCTTGTTAATGTTTATTACAAATTTGAAAAAATCTTGAAAAAATCCAGCAAAGAATCTGTAATGTAATTGATCTCGACCTGGTAGCTCAACTCCAGTCACTTTCTCACCGACGTAATGTGGCTTCCCTGTGTCTTTTCTACAACGACTTCATGGGTTCTGCTCTGGTGAGCTTAGCTCCCTGGTGCCCCCCTCTGCATGAATTTACTCGAACTACGAGACTAGCAACGAGGTTCCACCCGTTTACAGTAAAACCAACCGAATGTAACCGCAACTTCTACTCTGCCAGCTTCTTTTCTCGCACTTCCCGCCTGTAGAATTCCTTTCCGTATACTTGCTTTCCAGAAAATTAAATTCTCCAAAAATTTAAATGCGAAGTCAATTGCAATCTCTTATCTTCTTGACTCACATCCTTTCCCTGACAACCCTTGTATCATGTTCTTCTTCCTTTCCACTCTACTCTCATGCAGCCCTCTTCACACCAGTGTTCTTATCCTTCTCTTACCCACTCTCTCTAACTTGTTCCTCTTTCTCATCACTCTCCTCTTAATGTCAATTGCCCTCTCTTATCTCCTTGACTCGCATCCTTTCCCTGACAACCCTTGTATCATGTTCTTCTTCCTTTCCACTCTACTCTCATGCAGCCCTCTTCACACCAGTGTTCTTATCCTTCTCTTACCCACTCTCTCTAACATATTCCTCTTTCTCATCACTCTCCTCTTAATGTCAATTGCCATCTCTTATCTCCTTGACTCGCATCCTTTTCCTGACAACCCTTGTATCATGTTCTTCTTCCTTTCCACTCTACTCTCATGCAGCCCTCTTCACACCAGTGTTCTCATCCTTCTCTTACCCACTCCCTCTAACTTGTTCCTCTTTCTCATCACTCTCCTCTTAATGTCAATTGCCCTCTCTTATCTCCTTGACTCGCATCCTTTCCCTGACAACCCTTGTATCATGTTCTTCTTCCTTTCCACTCTACTCTCATGCAGCCCTCTTCACACCAGTGTTCTTATCCTTCTCTTACCCACTCTCTCTAACGTGTTCCTCTTTCTCATCACTCTCCTCTTAATGTCAATTGTCATCTGTTATCTCCTTGACTCGCATCCTTTCCCTGAAGACCCTTGTATCATGTTCTTCCTTTGCACTCCACTCCACTCTCATGCAACCTTTTTCGCAGCTGTAATCTAATCCTGTTCCTACTCATTCTCTGACTCCCCTGTAACTTGTTCCTCCTCCTCATCACTCACCTCTTTTGTAACCCCCCTGTGCACCAGTGGCAGTTCTGCCTTGCTTGAAGTGAAATGATTTTAAAATAAGTTATTATTTTTGTTGGATAATTCTACCAATTATATTTAACCATGGCCAATTACACTACAATGGACAAAATTGATTTACAACATCCAGTCCCTCAAAATCAAGCCGGTAACAATGAAGGGTAGTAAATTAAATAAGGCTTTATCTATCTATCTGTCTATATGCATATATGGAGGAATGGTATACTTTTTAAAAACAGTAGCTACTCACGCATCTACGCATCGTTCATTCAGTAATGAATTTGAACAGTCTCGGCTACTGGCGGGTGTTTACATTGTATATAACACGCTCAAGTCTGACTAAAAGCAGAATCGCCGACTGATGTCAATTCGGTCGGGTTTCAATCCTGGCTAGAAACAATCGAATGTCTAACCGTACTGATGAGCTTTGATACAGCGAAACAGTTCTCTCTGTGGATGACTATATATATACACTACCGATCATATTAGGCTGTGCAAAAGTGTGTTAAATAAGAATAAGTTTTCTATCCCTTTTCTTTTCACTCAATTTGAGGTGCTAACATCTTCTACTGATAAAGCAGAATATTTTGCCTGTAAATTATTTTTAATATCTACTCTTTACTCATCTGGAGTACCTTTATGTAAGCTGTCCACTTCGTGTTGGAGGTTAACATCAGCCATGTTGATGGAAGCTATAAAAATGGTTCTGTCAAATAAACACAAGAGACCAGGTTCGTTTGAAGGCTTTACAATTGACAAATCACCACTTCTAGTCCGACTAAACAAATTGTAGGTCATTTTTTAGATGAGATGCCAGTTTAATCTTGTCAAACCGATTAGATTTAATATTATGCAGAAGTAAAGAGTTGCGTCATCAGCGTAGATATCGAGCTGAGAACTAACGATTTCTGAAGGATATTTCTGAAAATTAAAATCTACATGGGTCTAAGGGAACAGCTGCCTTTATGGAAAATGATCAAAAAGAGTGGCTATTGAACATAACTTTCATTTCGCGATTTGATAACAAAGACTGAATCGATTCAAAAGTTCTTCCAGAATTACCAAAATCTTTTAACATGTGAAAAAGTCTAGTATGCCAAACCCTGTTAAATGCTTACGAAATACATACGGATCATTTCTTATCAAATCCTTAATAGACACGTTCAGCAAAAATCATTAGCACATCAGCAGTTGATCTAGAGAAGTGAAAGGTAAATTATCTGAAAGAAGAAATGCGAAAATCTTAAGCAATTCTGTGTTTATTAGTCAATCAGTCAATTAAGTGACATACGTAATACCCGCTTGGGCGATCATGTCTTGAAAGAGACATGATTGACTGGGAAAAATGTTTCCCCACAGCAGGTAGCCATTAATTTCTGCGGCAATCTGTCCTGCTATTTAACCCATAACTAGAGGAAAAACAGATAGCTTATATTAAATTTATGAGTAGTAATTAGTGGGGGATCAGTTTATTAATTCATAACAATAGAAAACAGATCCCCCAAACTAGGTTCAATAGAAGCTTTAATCATATATATTTCCAATTATAATAATAGGTACTAATTCTAGGGGGGGGTCATTTTCTTACTTCAGGACAATAGAAAACCGATCCCCTAATTTATGCCCAGTAGAAGCTTTACTTAGGTTTTCTAATATTATATTCAGCCCATCAAATAAGTGCCATACATGATATACACTTGAGCGATCATGTCTCGAAATAGACATGACTGACTGGGCAAGAGATTTTTCTGCGGTAGGTTGCCATTACTTTCTGTGGTAAACTCGTTGTCAGCCAAAGTTGTAGAAGCCAATCTGTCCTGTTATTTAACCCGTAGCTGGAGGAAGAAAAGATGATTTTCATTATATCATTATATTAATAATTAGTAATTATTAGGGGATCATTTATAACTTCATAACAAGAGAAAACACATCCCCCACTTTAGGGCCAAAAAACTTTAATCGTATATGTTTCCAATTATATTAATATGTACTAATTCTAGGAGAAGAGTTTCTTACTTCATGACAATAGAAAATCTAAACCCCCACTTTAGGCCCAGTAGAAGCTTTAGTTATGTTTTCTACTATTATATTCAGCCAATCAAATAAGTACCATACGTGATACTCACTTTGGGCAATCATGTTTCGAAATAGACATGACTGACTAGGAAGAAAACTTTTCCGCAGTAAGTTGCCATTACTTTCTGCGGTAAACTGGTTACCAACCAAGGCTAATTAACCCAATCTTTCCTGTTATTCGACCCTTAGCTGGAAGGAAGAGACAGATTAATACTTTTCCCAAGAGTATTTGCGCAAAAGTGAATGCAAAAAATTTAACTGGAATTCGAACTCGGCTCACTGATTTCCCGTTTCGAGCCGATATCTACTGCAGCACAACATACATTCGGTTATTGATACTGGGACAAAAAAGTAAAACGCTAATAGACCGATATTTAGAAGGATCAGATGATTCATCTGAGATTTTAAAGACGAAAACTACAGGAGAGGATTTCCTACAAGCAGCAAAGTAAAAAGCAGGAAGTAGCAAGGCATTTATTGTGAACAGAAGCCAGTTTGGGATCTAGAAGAGTGGCCATTCAAGATAACTTTCATTTCACAATTTGATAAGAAAAATTAAATCAGTTCAAATATCTGTCCAGAAATACGATCACCTTTCAACTTGTGAAGAAGACCAGTATACCAAACTCTGCCGAATGTCTTTGAGATGTGTCCAAAGCAACAGCTTCAGCTTCATCATTCTTATCTAAAGCTTGATAGACTCTTTCAGCAAAAACTGTTAACACATCAGCAGTTGAACTAGAGAAGCTAAAGCCATATTGCTTATTTGAAAGTAGATCCTGCAATATGAGACGCTTAACCAGTTCAGAGTTAGAGCTTTTAGTGCTTTGCAAGACAGAGGCAGAAGGCTAATAGGTCGATAAAACGATCGGATGATTTGCCTGAGTTCTTAAAGACTGGAACTACAGAAGAAGATTTCCAACAAGCAGGAAAGCAAGAAACAGCAAGGCATTTTTTATAATCATATCACCCCAAGGAAGGCATCTTACTGCCACTGGTTTGCAGGGGATTACATAGGCGGAAAGTTATGAGAAAAAGTGACAGATTATAGGTGTCAGGAAGCGAGTAAGAGAAAGATGACTGTGGTCATAAAGTGAGGGATCAGTTTGTATAGTGTTTGTAATGTTGAATTGATCCCCCACTTTATACCCACATTATAATAGTATAGACATTTTTTTTTATAATCATATCTCCACAAGCAAGGCATTTTACTGCCCCTGGTTTGCAGGGGATTACATAGGAGGAAAGTTTTGAGAAAGAGTGACAGCTGACAGGATGTCACGAAGTGGTTGAGTGAATGATGACTGTGGCCATAAAGTGAGGGATTAGTTTGTATGTTGATTGTAATGTAGAACTGATTCCCTACTTTAATAACCAATTATAATAGTATAGAATTTTTTTTATAAGCCTATCGTCCCAAGCAAGGCATTTTACTGCCACTGTTTTGCAGAGGGTTACGTAAGAGGAAAGTTATGAGAAAGAGGGACAGGTTATAGGGAGTGTCAGGAAGTGGGTAAGAGAAGAATGAGGATACTGATGAGAGTGGA